>JANBTT010000160.1:0-31621 GCA_027578915.1 Coemansia sp. RSA 1200 | reverse complement strand
AAGTTGACCATTGCCCTATCTTCTTTTCAACACGTTGCTTTACAGTCTTTCCGAGAACACATTTTCAACGCAGGCGGCCCAAACTGCCAACACTGCGTCTCCTTTTCATAAACTTTTAGTTTATTAGTACGATTCCAATCGGCAAAAAGTTGGGGCTCTGGATGTAGACCCAGCATATCCGATTGATAATAAATCAACTTTTTTTTTTTTGGAAAAAAAAAGAAGCCTCTAGTGCCGGATATCCATCCCATTAGTTTTATGGCTGTATCTGATGCCAAGACCTTTTCTCTTTCTCTTTCTCTCTTTTAGTAATTTCGATATTGTTTATTTATGTATTTACTTTTGAAAATGAATTTATTGACTTTAAACAAATTACTCAGACCAACAGCAACAGTAGCAGCAAGTCAGCTGCGTACCAAAGGATTGCAGCTTTCTAGGCAACCTCACTTTTATTCACCACACCGTCCCTTTAGTTCGACGTCGATTAGACCAAGGGAATCAGTAGACAATGAAGAGGAAGCGAGGGTGCGCGCATACCGGAGCCAGCAGCGGAAACCAGTGGTGTGCGCGCGACAAAGACAAACGCTACAACAACAGCAACAACAAAGCAGGAGCGATACCCTCGGGATGGACCGACAAATACTGGTACCAGGCAACCACCTAACGCCAGAGGAAAGCACCAACGGGAACAGGCAGCAGATATACAACGAGGGGATCGTGCGGATCCTAGGCCACTCGTCGCTGCGCGTCACAAGACAACTGGAAATGATGAACATATTTCTAGGATACGAACAGGCAAACAAGTACGCGCTGCTTGATCCGCACGGCAACGCAGTCGGGTTCATGGCGGAGGAGTTCACACTGTGGTCGACGATTGGGCGCCAGTTCCTCCGTCTCCACCGGCCATTCCGCGTCCACGTGCTTGATCTCAACGGTAATCCGTGCATGACGATTTGGCGCAACTTTAGTCTGATCAACAGCAGGGTGTTTGTCAGTACTGTGGATGGTGGCGGCCGGATTGTGGGCGAGTCCCAGCAGCACTGGCATCTGTGGAGGAGACGGTACAACCTGTTTGTGGACCATACCAATACACAACAGCAGTACAGGGATGATGACAGGGACGGTAGTAGCTCTCAGCGGTTGCTGTTCGATCGCCGCCAGTTTGCGGAGACCGATGCCCCGTTCCTGTCTTGGGACTTCCCATTCCTCTCACAGGACGGTTCGCTTCTCGGCGGCGTGTTCCGCGATTTCTCGGGCATCGGAATGGAGCTGTTTACCGATTACGGGCTTTATGCGGTGTGCTTCGACCGGCTGGCGCTGGCGCAACGGTACCAGCTCCAGCTCCAGAGCAATGGCAGCCAGCAGCATCAGCAGAACTCGCTGGCTGGAATGTCTGGAACTGTCCATCATTCGCGCTCGCAAGACTCGGCTTCTCCTGCTCTTGCTTCCCGCGACCTCAACCTCGACGAGCGCGCAGTTGCTCTGGCTGCGGCAGTGTCGATTGACTTTGACTACTTTAGTCGCCACTCCCGCATGGGTGGCGGTGGTGGCGGCGGATTCTGGGTCTTCCCATTCTCCGCATCCAACGATTACACAGACAGTTGAGGCAAGAACCAATATCCGGTTGCTAGAATATGAATCTGTTTCTCCCTGTTTTATGTTGCGCTTTTATATTTTATTTTTTCACGACAGTTCTCAAAGACCTTACTAGCGAGCTGATCCGGCTCTCCTCTGCCTTCAGAGCCTCCCGCAATGTGTCCAGACTCTTCGCCAGCTCATCGTGGTTGGCCTTCAATGTCTCCATGACATTATCGTCCTCACATTCGTTTGACATGTCAGACGACGACGATACACTTACGCTACTCTTTGCCGTATTTCTCCTGCGCTGATGAGCCTGGGTCTTCTTCTTTGTCTCCTTGGCATCTTCATCCGCATCCACTCCTCCAGATAGTAGTCTACGACGCAGCTTGGTCTCCGTGTTTGCCCCGACATTTGTCAGCCGAGTGACTTCCTTCAAATCCCTGCGGATCGGATCAATCAAGGTATCAACGTGGGCAAGGCGCTGCGTGAGCTGCGACAGCTGCGTCATCCATCTCGAGCGATCGGCCTTGAGTTCCTGGATTGCATCTTCGTGTTTGTCCTGTGCGCGGCGTGCGCGGATCTCGGCTTCCTGGAGCTCGGCATGCGCTTGCTCTACAGCCGCCTGCAACGCTGCTAATGACTTGTTGCTTTCCGTTGGCAGCTGTTTGCGCTTATGAGACGGCATTAGAGAAGGTTTCGCCGCTGCTCCATGATCATCGAGGGACGACAATATGTTGAATCCAGTCGCCGCCTCATGCATCGTCGTAGTTGGGCCATCAGACAAAACGGCATTCTCCTCGGCACCAAGCAAATCTGCATCATCGGTGTACTGCTGGAGCTCGGTGCGCAAGCAATTGACGCCAGCATCAAGGGCCTCGATAGACGCAGCAAGATTTGTTCGACGCATCTCGAACCGCGCTGACGAATCCGCGTGACGGGCAACCGCTTTACGCACACTGTCAAGCTCGTTCTGAAGGTTCTGTAGCTGCCTCGGAAGCTCACGCTTGCTTTTGCGCAGCTTCTGCTGTACGACTTGTCGCTGCTTCTGAAGGGAATCCAGCTGCTCCACATAACGCAACGAAGCATCCTTGGCCACGCCGTTCTCTCCGCCGTTACTAAAGCTGTTGTTGCTGTTGGTGACGTCATCGCTCTTGGCAGCATACTTTTCGTGAAGTGCCTTCGAAACATCCCTGGCTGGAACAACAACCACCAGCTCTTCGCTACGCATCCCGCACACCGTTACGCAGATCGAGTGCACACGGTTAGGCGCCAGGTTGCACACTGACAGCGGGCGATTAAGCGATCCGCTTCGATCAACTTCGAAATCGTGCCAGCGAACACCGTTGACGCGAACAACGATATCGGAGCGCAGAAGCTGAACTCGAGCGTAATCGACAAACGGATCAATATCAGCAGCCAACGATCCGCCGCCCTCTGCGGTAGAACCAGATGAAGTTGATGCTGTTGTTTGAGTCTTGGCAGGACGGGAGACCGGGTTACGCCGTGTTTTATTGCTGCTGCTGCTGCTGCTGCTGCTGCTGCTGCTACTACGTGCGCGCGACACAATAGCACTGACTAAGGACGCAGGCACGCAGACAGCGGCAGTCGATGCGGTGCGTGGATGAGTAAGCAGCAGATGCGCCAACACAGGCGTCATCACAACGCTGACACGCACAATGCCCTGGATTGGTACAACCGCCTCCACACATAGTCGGAACGTGCCAGCGTTTGGGATGCGTACCATGCTCAGCGGGGTTGACTTGGCAAGGATCCGCGATGGGCGACGGATTCCACCGCTAATTTGACTGATGGAATCGGGACCTAAACCAAATCCAGATACATCAGGTACCGGTATTTGGGGCAATATGCTATCTCCAGAAGCAGTTCCCGTGCGCTGGCATGGTACTGGATCCGATGCAGCCAAGAACGGCACATTACCAGGCGTGTGGCCGCCCGATGATGACTGCATCAGTGTGTTAGCGGCAGCCACAGCGTGTGGATTCTCAGGCACTGCAAAGCGACCAAATATCAGCGGCAGCACCAACGCAGCTGGATCGTCATCCGCGTGGACTGCGGAGACCGGATCAACAGAGCGCACAAGCCCCAGAATCTTGAG
Organism: Coemansia sp. RSA 1200; assembly: GCA_027578915.1. Taxonomy (NCBI): domain Eukaryota; kingdom Fungi; phylum Kickxellomycota; class Kickxellomycetes; order Kickxellales; family Kickxellaceae; genus Coemansia; species Coemansia sp. RSA 1200. The sequence continues at coordinate 27,924 of JANBTT010000160.1, read as the reverse complement.
CTCATACGCATATTGCGCCAGCGTAATCAGCGTTCCGGTCGGCGTAGCATTATCGGCTTCACTGCGTGCTCTGGTATTACGATCGCCATTGATATTGCTGGCACGCTTGGCAACAAACGAAGATGGTCCGACACCATGCACCATTCGACAAGGACAATGCGCTACGCTTGACGCAATCCACATATCGACAGCCCTGCCGCGCCGTGTGTTTGCTTGGCCAGAAATACTGCCTGACTGGCCAACAATGGATCCTATTGTCGCTCCACGAATCATGTTGGCCAGCGTATCAGTATCCGACTGTGCTAGTTGTTGATCAACAACATCAGCAACTGTCTGCAACGACTCTGAAAGAGACGGCAACCCGTTTGTATTAGCATCTTGTACGGCCGAATCGCCAGCAAATGAAGCCGTAACTGCCGCTGTCGTTGTCGCTGATGTCAAAGATGGTCCTCCTGCCAATACACTGCCAACAGCCAATGGCTGGCGACTGTGTCGTGAGCTGGACTTTATTTTTCGGCGTGATTGCTGAGCAGTCGTTGGCGAAATAGCACCAGCAGCTACAGCAGCAGCAGTTACCGGCAGAATGTTTTTCTGCGCAGACAGAGAAGCTTCGCCACCACCAACTACACTATTCAGAGCAGTTGTGCTGTCCGCAGTAGGCCATATCTCCATGGACAGCAAGCATCGCTCGCAAAACCCACCAAGACACAAGAAGCAGACACGGTGCGCGTAGGCAGCGTTCCGAGGCATCAATGACATCAACGCACCCGACGACCCAGCCGCACCAGACACGTTTGGTGGAACTGATACTTGTACAACTGGACCATTGTTGTACCGCGCAACGGTGATCTGCGAATTATCAACTCTGCTTCTGGCCAGAATTACCGGACCACGACGACGCTCCCTGACAACTGTTGCATACCATACACGCATGCTGTGCACAGCATACGCACACTCGCGCATAGCCAGAAGCAACGTCACACTGAGCACGTGGATCGGAAGCAAGGGCCCTGACGCTGCAGTTGCTGTTGTTGCTACTGCTATTGTATGGCCTTCGAAAATTGTCCGAGCGCCTTGTACAAGTATGCACGACCAGAATCCAAAGGTGTTGGCTAGCATCGTAACACCACAGGCCAGTGAGCCAGAAACCACAGCCCAGGCATCGACTTCTGCCGCTGCTGCTGTTGCTATCGTATCCATCACCATCCGCTCTACTCGCCGAGTATGTGTGGCAGCGCATTTTCCAGCACCGCGGAACACGCCGTTTAGAAGCACATCAATGGCAAAGAGCATGGCAAACGCAAGTACTGCCGAAACGCCCGTATGCTTTGCAGTCCAGCCCGAAACACACGTATAGACAGCGAATGTCGCTAGCGCAGAGATTGCCGAGCCCTTATTATCGCCCGTGTGTAAATGACTGTTCTGTACAGCCTGCTTCACATGCTGTCGCCATCCATGCAACCGACTGAGACGCTCTGCACGCCGCTCGACTAGAGCACGCCTCATACGCATCGCTTGTTGCACTGCATCGGCAAATGGTGAGCGCACATCGCTCGGCTGCAAGTACGTGTGAGGCAATCCGGTGTTAGGCGGCAGAGGCACCGACTGCGGCGGCAATGGCGGCGTGGGTTTGGCCAGCATACACACGCCCGCATTGCATTCGTACGACGGCTGCACAATCAGTGAGGTCGATGAGCTGTAATTGAGTGATGCACCTCCAAGAACGCTCCATAGCACAAGATCCACGGCAAAAAAGTACGCAATGCAAAGCACCGCTACACGCACACCAGCCTTTGAGCACTTGTGCAGGGCGCCCAGCGACAACAGCGCTATGCATAGCCACATCAGCGAATGCGAGTGTGTTAACGGAACCAGCGAAGCAGCAGCAAAGACCTGAGTGTGCCAGATCAAATCGTCCAGCATCAGCTCACCGCCAACCAGCCGTGACTTCAATGACTGGCCGAGCCCAAATACTCCGCTGCCGCCTCCATCGCTGCTGGCGTCTAAGAGTCCCGGCTGCTGAAGCGCCGCACGCAAGACAAACGATTCGGAAAACGGAGACCACGGTCGGGCGGTTAGGAGCCACATAAGCAGCGGTATTACTGCACTGGTTACTATCCAGTCAACAGTCACCATCACCAACCACCCGCAAAGCAGTGCCAGCAACGGATATCCACGCGCAAACTTTATTGCTTTCTCTCGCCACGTCCCCACACGGTTTCCTCCTTCCTCCTCATGCTCCTCTTCTACAGAACTTTCCATCCCAGATTCGCTTGTGGATCCAAATGTCTCGTCATACTGCTTGTTGCCATCAGCGGATTCAGCCGCCCTAAGCAAGGCCGTCGTGGCTTCCGTGTTATCGTGCACATTCAAATCATCACGAGCAAAATGCGTGGAACGACTTATACCGCCTCTGCTGAACCGGTTTCCGAACACTTCTGTGATCTCCGCAATAAATCTACCGATCTGAGCCCACGCTCCAGAAGAAGATTGAGGATCATCACGATTAGCACCTTGGTCAGAAGATAATTGTCTCTCCTCATCCTTCTCTTGTTGTTGTTTATTGCTAGCAGGGTCGCGGAGCCGCTGAAGATCCGGTGAGTTGGCCATCATCCGGATACGTGGCCAACGGATATTCCACCCGGCATCTTTTGCCGCGTCATCGGCCAGCTGTTCGGCTGCGGTTGGCTGGTCATTAGCATGCTTTGTGCCGCACCGGTGCTTGCAACAGCAGCGACAACATTCCTCCTCCTCCTCTTCCTTCCTCTTATGGCTGTCGGCTCTACGCGTTGTGGACTGTGTGTTGCTGCTGTTGCTGTTGTGTGTGGCGGTGTCGTTTCTGCCGCGCCCAGATACTGGTGGCTCACTGGTGTTTGAAGTGTGTTTCATAAACACTTCTTAAAGACAGAATAGCAGAAAACCTAATCAAAAAGAAGAAAGGGTCTGCTAAACTGTATAATTGAAAATAATAAAAAAGTATGCAAAAAAGAAAGAAAAATGTTGAATTGGAAGGAAAGCGGAAAAAAGAAATACGGTGGAAAATACTAAATAATATAAAAGTGGGAAAAAATATAGGTGGATGCGTTTTGTTTGGAACATGGTGCTTGCTTTTTTTTTCTTTTCTTCCATCTTTCAAAAAAGTCCGGCATTCCCACCACCCCATTTCTGCAAGCAATGCGCTTATTTCTTATTGCTTATGCATCCATCGTCCAATGAGGTTAATTCAGCAGCCAGTCTCTGAGTGGTAAATAAAACAAAAAACTGGAAAAATGAAAACAAAAAGAACAACAGAAAAAACTACAAACAACACAATGTGGAGGGAGGGATGATGGATCGCACAAGCTCGGTAAAGAAAAAAGTTATTAGTGTCTAAGGAGATTGCTACGACCATGGAGGATAAAAGTAAAGAATTACATGACAATGCAGCACGAGTTTGTCTTCTTTGCGGTCTTGTAAAAGGACTTTGTCTGGAACGACAAATCCTTCGACTTATCAACAAGCGTATCCAGTCTCTCTCCGCGCTGGAGCAGACTCTCAATAGTCTGGTGCATAACAGCCTTAGTATCATCCAGCTCCTTCTGCACCTTCATAATCGTGTCGGCCTGCTGCGGATCCTGGTACTTTTCAATGTACTGCTTGAGCGGGTCAAACACAAGCTGGTCCTTTACTGTAGCATTGTCCACTGCATCTGCGTTGTACTGTTCTCTAAACTCGCTGGTGATCTTGCCAACAAGCGACCGCGCTACCATCGCTGGATACTCGGTGTCGGTTACCGCCACCACGCATAGGTTGCGTGAGCTGCGGAGCACGTGGGCCACGTGGCTCTCCTTGGCAACGGCCATTGCCGCACCAACCTCTGCACGCTCCGCAACCATCGAGGTGAGGAAATCCACAAATTCGCCGGCTCTAAAGGATAGATTAAGAAAAGTGAACAGAACAGATGAGAAATGCTTTTCATTTAGTTTGAAAGTATAGCAACTGGAATTCATGGCCGGCCCTCCTCCATCTGATGGGGCAATTCTACTCATCCTGCCCACACATTCTTGCACAGGCAGAAAAACAAACAAATTGCTTACACTCCCCGTTGGAAGAACGAAAACGACGACAAGTCTGTTTGCGATGCAACTATCAGTGTTGGCAGGCGCGTTTGTTCGGGTGCTTCCAGGTCGCACGGCCTGACCACTGCTAGCTGGTATAGTTTCATTTGGGTGCTGCTGTTGGTTGGCGGATTATAGAATATGAAAATTAAAAAATATAAATAGTAATATAAAGTTGAAAAAAGAAAAAGAGAAAAAGGATAATGTAAAACAGCTTTGCAGAATGAATAGCTTGCAGTAATTGAGTAGGTCACGTGGCATGATCAGATTTAACTCGATTTAACCCCCGCTTGCGCATATAGCCACAAAAGTAAATGCCCCTTCGCAAAATTAACACCCGCCCATGCCTTTAAATTTAAAGGGTTGTCGGGTATCCTGCCAAATGCAGAAACGTCATAACATGTACTATTTGTATGAGGAGAGGAATTATCCGCGTTTATACAGAGACAGTCCTGAAAGGCAATATACTGTCCTCACAAGCTATATCCTTACAAGATGTTGACTAAAAGTTGTCGCTTCTTCGTTTTAATTTGAACCAAGCAAAGTAATTCAATTTGTCACTTGAGTTTTGATTTCACAGAATTAAGTTTGGTTTTTTCCGACTCTAGCCACTAGACGGATAAGACTCTGGACACTTATTTTATTTTTCTTATTTGGCTATTGTAGTCGTCATCAGGTACATTATTTGTTTTGTTTTGTTTTAATTTTGTGTGCCAAAAGCTGACAAACAAAAACGGAAAAGAGGCAATAGAGCAACCGATGTCACCTGTATTTCATCTTTTTTTCTTTTTTGTTCATCTGGTTTCCTTTTTTTTTGAAATACTTTGTTCATCAAGCAGGTCTCTCAATCCCACCAGTTGCTTTATTTGTTTTTTGGGTGCATTGCATAAACACACATATACATACATGATGCATTTTCAAACTAGACTCACATAACGATAAAGAAAAAAGTTTGAATGTCTTTAAAAAATTATAGAACCTATTTTTTAGTAGCTATTTGCCGGCGTGTGTGAGATTTTGCGTAATGGAATAAAGTGAGTGTGTGTATCTGTTGATCATGGCATATTATCCATCTGCAAGACAAATGTAGTACTTGCAGGTTATTCTCTCACTGTCCAAAATAATTTATCTTCTTTTTTCCTCTGCAAATGCCATTTTAAATCTGGATAAGAAAATAAGGGTAAGGCTTGCTAATTTGAAAATGTAGGCGAAGAAAAGGAACAATATATCATGAGATGTTGAACTTGCAAATTAAGAGCCATAAGGAGTTCCATGTACGTGATTTCTGCGTCATTTCAAGAAAGCGTATACATGAAACACAAGATATAGGATGACCAACATAGGGCACCCCTCTATTATTAATTTTAAACAGCTAATTTGAAGGAGAGAAATGGAAGGGGAAACACACATAAAATGGATGATAGCCTCACGTGTATTCAATTTCGAACAATGGAACAAACATGTGCATACTCGGGCTCATTCTTTTCTTCTTCCTCTCCCTTCTTCTTGGTTGGTTCTTGGACATCATCCATGGGCGTTTCATCTGCTATCTCATTTATTATGGTCATTTTTGAATGGAAAAACTCTTGCGGATGTTGGCATTTTGCATATTTGTTTACAGCAATTGTTTTTCGTGTATTTTATGTTTTTTGAATGTTGAATTGGAAGGGTTCCGTAATAAAGCAGTGGTAGTGAGATATAGCCAGCAATTGAAGAAATAAGAAGGCTGCTGGTGACCACATTTCATTAATCTCCTTTCTTTTTTTTCCCTTTTCTACGACTTCAATTTTTGTATAATGACAACTGATGCAATTGAGCAGGATGGTGAAGATAGGCGGAGGAAAAGGGTGGAAGAATGAACAAAAGGACAAAATAAACAAGGGAGAATGAAAAGAAAAAAGTGGACTAGAGATATGAGAATCATGTTTTGTTTTTTTTTCCACTGTCCCCCTTTTTTCTATTTCCAATTCCTTTTTGCATATCTTGCTTATTTTGTCTTCCTTGCATAAGTGGGACAAGTGACATTGGACGAAATGAACATGGCTTTTATTTTATTCATTCCTCCTCTTTTATTTTATTTGTGTGTGGGGATGTGCACATCAAACAAGAAAAGGGAGGGAATATGTATGTTATTAATCATTGATGGATAAAAAGAAGAAAGAAGTAACAGCAATACGAATAAAAAGGGATGATAAAGAGTGGACATTTTTTTTCTTTACACAGCATGGTGAATAAAAAACTATAAACTAAAAAGCGGGATTCTTTATTCCTTTATTTCAAAAAAGCAGAAAGACAACTACCATTTGATCTTTTTCATTCCTCCTTTTTCACTTTTTCACTTTTTATTATTCTACTTTAATTTCAATTATTCAACTATTGTTTTTATATAATTGTATCGTGCGTGGAATAATATATTGCGAGAAAACACATCGCCAAGTAAATGGTATTGGATTAGATTCATTTATACTGAACAAGATAACAACAGTGTAATTGTAAGAGAAAAGGAAAGAGAGCCAACACGCACACATATTTATATTCCATTTGATATTTCCAACCTTTTTATTTTCCTCAGGGATACACAACAGCTCTAGAGAAAGTGAGGAAAAGCCAGCAGATAAATGAGTAAGGCAGCCAGCTTACTTCCAGAGATAGTGAGGCTAATACTGCAGACAGCAGTAGGCACAGACAGCGAGTCTGGTTCAGCAAATGTGCAACTAGGCGAGTGGAAGAAGCAGCTTGCGCTGATAGGCGTATGCCGCAAGTGGCGAGCAGCAGGATTGCCGCTTGTCTACTCGCATGTAATCATTGAAAGCAAGGAAGCGGAGGATGGCAGCAAAACGGTGGACACAAATGCTGTGCTGTTTGGCGGAAGCGGAGGACAGCCAACAGAGCTGGCCAGATCATTGACGATAATGATGGTGGCGTACTCGCGTGTTGATGTATTTATCAACAACATATGCAACACCTTGGCGCTGGCACGAGGCGGAGACAAAGTGGAGCAGCGACAGTGGAGGCGCATCAGCAGAATGACAATAGATCTGTGCGCTGGCAGGCCATACTTGTTCTCAAGCGCACTGCATGACGATAACAACAGCAGTGGCCAAGCGGCGGAGGAAGCAGAGGAAGCGCTGGCGCCCCAGATGCTGGCGGAGCGGCTAGCATATGTGGTTCCAAATGTCCGGACGCTGCATTGCGCGCCGTCGCAGAACATCGAAGACTGCGCAGCGTTTACAGCGAGTCTGGCCAACCGCTACGCAGGCCAGATTGAGCGTCTCAAGACCCATGTTCACGCGCCGTTTGCAGCTCCCGCAATGGAGAATGTGCGAGCGCTGGATCTGTTTTTCTTCTGGTCGGGCGTGCAGATTTCGATGCCTCGGATCCGCAGCACACGCATGCTGCAGCGCTTGTCGCTGGTCAATGTGTCTGCAGATTTTGCCTGGGACGCACTTTTCCCAGTTCAGTGGCAGCAGCAGCAGATGTTGGCTGACGCCAGCCCAGTTGTTGGCGAATTGCCTGCTGCCGAGTTTGAGTCGCTGCGTCGGATGCACCTGTTTTTCCATACGCACACTGACGTTTTCGAACAGAATGCGCGCGCAACGCAGTTGCTGGGGCCCCAGTTCCAGCGGCGCCTCAGCTTCCCAAGCCTCAGATACTTTTGCACCGACAACAGCGCCTCGGCCGCTGCGCTCCTGGATGGTGCACATTTTCCGGACAGACTGACAGAGTTCCGCGTGTTCTGTCCGGAAGGCGCAATTGTCAGCATCAAGAATGCGGATTTTGCCGCCGATAACAGGCGCCGCATTGCCGCTCACATGGCAACCACCCACCACGAGACCCTGGGGCCCTGGGACTTTGTGCGGCTAACAAATTGCCTGTTTTCGTCGCGTGCCTCCGAGCGTTCTGCCGATTTGCCATCGGCCTCCGTAGTGACAGCGACGCTGGTGCCAGAAAAGATAGATCAGGATATGGCACTGACGATGGGCGCGCATATGTTTCTGCCAAAGCCAGCAGTTATCGACTGGCCGCTGCTAACACGCCTCTCCATTGCTGCGCCAATCTGTCCCTTTGCTCTGGTTCAATACATTGGCGCGCTCTCTGGACTGCTCGAGTTGCGCATCCACAGCTTGCAGCTTGGCTCTGTTGTGCTCCATCAGCCAGCCGACGCCCACGCTGGCGCTTCCACCGCTAACCTGTGTCTGTGGCCTCCGCCCGAGCCCTCGTCTGCCGCAAGCCTCGTTTCCAAAAGCCCGCTTCGCTTTCTAGCTCTAGCATTCGATATCCACGACAATGGCGACATTGGTGCAAGCGTAGTTCAGCACTTGGCTACCAGGCTTCACTGTCTGCGCTCTCTTTGCATCCCCGACCCTCTTACTCCGCGCATCCAGGAGTTTGCTGCTTCGCAACAACCAGCATTCTCGCATCTTGCAGCCCTAACGGTCTACTGAACCACATCAACCCACATTAATCTACCAGCCCACCATATATTTAGCTTTTCTCTTATTAGTTTCAGATTCGACATTATCAGTTTTTCCTTATATCCATAGCATTCTAATTGTTTTCTACTCTTATTATTTCCTTGCACTCTTGTATTTTATCACATACACTTTATTCACGACCACTTATGCTTTACACGTACTAGAAAACTTGCATGTCTGACATTTGGATCGCGCTAAAACGCCTCGCTCTATCGGACAGTACACTGACGCTTTGTCTTTTCTGTGTGCTGCTGCCGTTCCTATGCGCTGCAGCAATGCTTGCGACTCTGCTGAACTGGCTGCCACCCGTGCCAAAAGCCGCTCCAGATCGCTTGCCGTCATCTCCACTTCAATTGTGCGCCCTCCGCCACTCTGCTCACGTGCGACCGAAACCACTTTACATTTCCTCTGCGCAGCAGCAGCAGTGTCGTTTCCTAGCTTCCTCCTCGTCCTGCTGCTTGCGCTGCCAACCTTATTCAGCACATTATGTATCCATTCTTCCTCAAATGGGTTTCTTGTTGCTCTGTTGCCTGCAAGTATGTACTGTATTGGGTCGAGTGGAAAGAAAGACATTCTGGTCGATGACGCCGCTGCTTCTTTCAGACGAGCGCTAGTAAACTGGTGCTGCTTCAAAACATACCCCATGTCTCTGACATGTGTCCAGCTGCCTCTAGTTGTTGTCGCCAGCACGCTTGCGTGTCTTCTGAGCTCTGCTGCTGCTGTAGTGTGCCAAAACGGCGTGGTGGCCACTGTAGTTGCTCCATATGGCTGGATGATGTGTTGTATAATCCTTCTGCCGACTAGTGCCGTTGCCGCTGTACTGCCCATCCTTACATCTAAAATACACCTTTGAAAATGCCGTTATAATAAAATATCTAGAGATTGAAAACTACTCTTTAAAGCAAGTAGGCTAAAGAGAAGAAGGAAACCACTTCTCTTTGGCCCGTTTTCACTTTGACAGTTCTTTTTTTATCCTTCTGAAAATCATCCCACTTTTATTCCCTGCTTTTATATTTTCTGGCTAATTGGTTCGGAGTTTCCGAAATGAATCAAATTTGATTTTCCCGTCGCTATTGTTCGGGCTGTCTGACAAAACTATATTAACTATAGCGACATGCTAAAATGGGAACAATAGCAAAATACCAGTAATAACAACTCATCAATTAAATTAGTCAAATAAACCCCCCGCTTGAAATACAAGATAATGGTGTTACCAAGGTGATGTTGACAAAAACGCAGCTGTATAGGCCTTTCTCTGCTCATCGTGTATAATTACAAGTAGATATATGTGCACACTAGCTTGTTGGTTTGTTTCTGACGCCATGGAAACTAACATTGGCTATATAATATACGTATTTCTACTCATTTCTTTTCAGGATACTCGCGATTCCTTCTCTTTTCCTTTATAAAAAATCAAAAGTAAGAAGCTCGCTTTGTAGAAAAAAAACAGAGTTTGTAGTTTCTTTATCCACTTTCCAAAATAGGTTTTTTTTACCATTTCTCATTCCAACTAGTCACCGCTTTTGTGAAATAAAAAGAGTAGATATGAGAGAAGGGACAACATGTCTACCTTTATCTTTTTTGTTCTGCTGTTCAATTATCTAATCTTTTTTGTCTATATTCACAAAAATTATTTTCCTACTTTTATTTATCAACTTTGTACACTTCTCTCAATACAATATATACGCAGAAAAGCATGACTTCAAAACAGACTTTTTCATTATTTACAAATGAGTTTTTTGAAGATATTGCCGAGCCTGCATACACAATAGGATGGAAGTTTCCGCATTCATTTGATGTTCCGACGTTGTTGGTAGACTGTATTCTGCTACTGACAATAAAACTATTAACCGACATCTATAGCCTAAACATGGCACCTCGCTATACCAGACAATGGACAAAACTTGCTGCCTTTTACATTGGCATTAGTGTTTTTTTGCACGTGGCAGATTCGTTTTTCCCTGTAGATAACATTAAGCTGTTAAATACCGGATCTCTATGTTTAGTTTACGTGTCTAGTTGCATTCTGATTACCCGCCTAATAATGGACATTGTGCACATAGCTTGTACAAACTACGGCTTGTCAATGCAGAATAACGTGTTTTTCTGTAAGGGGCTAGGGTTGTTTGTAATATCTATCTTTCTTGTACTTACAGCTTACCGACTTGAACCTTCTATCCATTCGGTCAACAACAACAACGACATGACCAGAATTTGGACTAGAAAGGCTAATGTATCAAATATTCTTGTTCATGTGTAAATTTATGTTTGTATTTTAATTATTTTCTTAAAGTTTAGAACTAAAAAAAATTAAATTAGCCATTAACAAAGCACTTGTGAAAAGCATATTAGAATACTATAGACAATCAACACATACGTTTATTTGTACATAGTACTATGTAAAAACGTTATAATGATAATAAATTATAGTTAACCAATTTGCTTACTAAGTTTGCTTTTTCCTGGGGTTTCCTTACGCTCCTCTGGTTTCTTGTTACCACCAGAACCATTTGCTTTTGTCTCAGTCAAGTCCTTCCTTCTTTTTTCAACGGCTTCTTGCACCTTTTTCTTATCAACCACTATCTTTGGCTTTTTATTATCCGGCATAATAGTATGTTTAGCTTTTATCCAGGCTTGCACTTTAATAATATTCAGTGAAATTAAATGAAATGATGATGAATAAACTAACGACAAAACATTTACAAAAAAATGCAAGTGTTTAAATACTGCAAATAACCTGCAGTTATCCACTCCTTGCTGTTTTTCTAACATTATGTTATTTGTATTAATCTTTAAAGACAATTATAAAAAGGCTTTCTTTTAAACATTTTAAAGCTTTGAACGAAAGGGTCTATTATATAAATGTGCAGTATGCTTTTATTAACAAAGATGCAAAGGTTTAGGGTTTGCATTTTAGTATAAACAAAGTAAAGTACACTGCAATTAAACGCAGTCCTATTTTCTTTTGGAAAAAGCATATTTACGGCCAAGCAAAGGAAACAATAAAAAAACAGACAAATGCGGAATATTTTCAATTTTTAACTGCATCCGCACAAAAAAAGTTTAGTATTAACACAGTAGAACCATGACAACCAAATTGCAGTGCAAATAAAGAACATGAAATTAGCATAAAACAATTTAGAAGCTGACCTTGTACGCTGCACTCAGTTCCTCTAGTGTCATTAGCTGGTAAGAGCCTAGCTCTGCAGGTATCTCTACGCTTGGAGGTGTTACAATAATTCGGAGTATTGGATAGTCATTGTCAATAAACTTGAGCACATACTTTTCAAACACATGACGTATATTGCTCATTTTAACCGCTGCAAGATGTGTGTTGCACCAGATATTGTACTCGTGCGCATCTTTGAGCCCGACAGTGCTGTTTGTGATGCACTGCTCCAGCATCACGTTTAGGGTTGACTGACTCGATGTTCCCCAATACCTTATTACAGAATATGCCAGGCTTATGTCAGACTCATTGACATACAAATCCCAATTGTCTCGCATTCCTTTAAATAGCTCCTTTACTGCATCTATTGCCTTGAAAATGTCAGATGCTTCGCTAACCTTTAGTGAAATTATCTTTGACCACTGTTCAATGTTGATTTCCAGATTATAGGCATATTCCTTGCCATGAACTGCATTATATAATGGCCCGTCAGTGTGACCCAACAGTGCAAAAGCATTTGTAATGCAAAAATGTCAAGAGATACAAGACCGGCCAGCTCATCATAAAAGGTGCATGTACCACTGAAGAAGATTGAAATGCCGGAATTGAAGGAGAAATGAAACACCGGCGCTTAAAGTGAATTTACTGGAATATGGACAAGCAAAGGCTTTTCCAAAGGCAGGGTCCGACACTCGTAGTCTAATGGAAATGGCGACCTTATTACTTCTGGTGATGGGAGATAAGCTACTTTGGAAATCTCAGCATACTTTTTGTAACACATGTTCCATTCATATCTCAATGTATCAATATAAGACTTTGTATCCTTGGTTGATGGGACAGAAAGTGCCATAAACCCACCAGTTGCCTGAATCAGTATTTTTTGGATGTCTATGAGCTTTTCCGCAACTTCAGCTGCCTCGCCATTCCATACCTTTTTAACTATTTCGTTTAAAACATTTTCTTGCGCCAGAAAACTCATATGGCGTTTGATTGACATGGACTCTCCTTTAGTTGCCTCTTTGGTAAAGTGCATCAAAACATTGGATATTATTATGTTTTCATTGCGCTTTGCATTAGCAATAGCAGCAAGCAAATTTTGAGCACAAGCCAGTATTTCCTCTGGAACAAAGCTAAAAAATAAAAGCCCTTGGGTTGTCCAACGCAGAGCAAGTGAATAGTTTTTATGTGGCATTTGGAAGTCTATTATAAACATATCGTCAAGCCAACCACATTGAAATACCCCAGACTCTCGACCAAAGCATGAGTATCGCCATGCTACAAGGCCTGACATTCTGCTAGCAAACTCTTGATATCTAATATATTTATCGGCTTGTAGAGGCTCCTTATCATTATGATAGTTGACGCCAGCTGATAATGCCACGTGAGCATACAACATCGTATTCTGGAACAGAGCCAGGTATGGGCGCAGATTATCAGGAATGTTGCCAATTAGTATCTGTAACTGAGCCTCGACAAACCCAGTGTCTGCTTTAATAACCTGCACTGCAGAAACAGGTCCGATGGCTTTGTCCAAAACAACCAGACGCTGTGTATTTGGAAAAATAGAAGTGTCTGATAGGCTAGGTGTAGGCATATTCTTTTTCACATCCTCGGACACATTCGTTATGATTGCCGCGACTGCTCCCTTGATATTATTGGTATGGGCCTTCTTGTCAGAAATCTTTGCTGCATTTTCTACTTGTCTTTTTTTGCGCTCTGCCTCGAGCTTAGATTCAAGTTCTGAAACAGGAATCATAGTTACATGATAGACAGATCCATCAATAAACCACTTAAGAAGATCAAGCCAGTGGTCAATTGGCTTTTTACTCAACTGATCAATAATATCAAATAGCCTTGCACGAGATTTAATGTGAAGCTTTCCATGCAAACTTGGTGAAAAGTGTGAGGCTATAATGCCAGGATATAGCAAGCCCAACACAACATCTTTTGGTGATATTTCAATAGATGCAGCCCAAGCTTGACTTAAACGCTTGGCTGCATTCTCCAGCGCATATGGATTGCCATCAAATTTAGTCTCAAATATCCTCTTGAGTTCACCAAACATTAGGTCCTTAAAGTAATTCTCTTCAAACAAATGTGGAATATCCGGATCAGCCAGATTGTCATTACTATTCTGACTAGCAGTTTCATCAGTTTCTGATGTTTTGTTTAAACTGCTTTCTTGTTGACTGTTAGTATTAGTCTGAGCATAGGGGACATCAGAAAATGACATTTGAATCACACTGCTGACATTCTGAACTATCCTCAACCCAATTGAACTTGCCAATGGAAACATTCATTTAACAAATCGAAGGCTTAAATGGCTGGACACATTGCCTGAAAGGTACTCATTCATGATTTCAAGTGCAGTAATTGTTTCCACGTCTTCAAGTGGTGGTCCACACCATCCAAAGATTAATGAGCCAGTGTCGGTGTCAGATGATGGAAATCTCACAATTTCATGTCGTGGATGGTTATTATTTTTTGGTGGAAAACATTCCATGGGTGTACGTGAGTCATTGCCATGGCTTTGCACAATATCTGCAGAAATAGTCTGGAGATACCTTTCTTCAAAATCGTTACTCAATGCACCAGACAGCACAATTGTGACATTGTTAGCATCATAGTACTTGTGGTGGTAGTCAATAATTTCTTGGTTGGTGAGGCTAGCAATATCATGTGTTTTTCCTCCAAAGTAGTGGAACTCCCTCTTAAACTCATTTTTAATTATTTTATTAAAAATAATTAATGGGCCATTTCTGCACCGAAACCTCCCTCGGGATCCGCCCCCACTTTCGGTGCAAGCTACCGAAAGACAACTCTTTCAGAGTCTTGAGGGCAGATCCCTTAACAATTTGATAATATTTAATATTTATATAGGATTTAATAATTTAATAGAGTTTAATAACTTGATAGTATTTAACAGTTTAATAGTATTTTTATACTTTTAGTTGATTTCCAACATGCAATGTATAATTGAAGCTTCACTGTTTAAGATATATGTGCCCCAGTTAGTACATGCAGAAATAAGCTCAAAAGCATTGGATTCAAATGCAAATCTATTAAAATCACTTTCCAGACTTAAACTGGAATGGAATTCTAGCTCAAGAGCAGATTCAACTATTAATGTGGACAATCTGACAAAGCTAGAGCTTGTAGGCATGTGTGGCTCATGTTATTGGAAAACATTTTCATGTGACAATATGAGTGACTCAAATGGAATATACTTTCCAGCTCTTAAATACTTGTCAATTGAAGAGCCTAAAGATAATGTTCTTAATAATGTCAATGAAAGTGCTTTTATTCCAGGAAACAAACAATATATTTTATTAAAGATGCCAAAACTGGAAATTCTTGTTTATAGAAAATATTATTCCACTAACATGTGCATTTTTTGGATCAATAACTGCACCAGTCAATCTCAAGCTTCTTGAGATATCAAACCTAGATGATATGACTTGAATTCCATGAATTCCAGTTTTCAGCAGCAGTAAGGAAAGTATTTAAAACTCATTCTGTCCGTTCTGCTGAAAATAGATTTGTTGATGTCATTGGTCTTGCTAATGATTTACAAGGCATTGATGACTCTGTGTGCCTTTATATGGAAGCAATTTTAACTAGTAATGAGACTACATTAAATTTGGAACACATTTACTGGCCCAAGGTTACAAAGCTCACAGTCTCTTTCATGGAGCTAAATCAAATTCTAGAGCTTTTAGGACATAAAACTCCAAACCTGGTCACACTTTATGCTAAGAATATCTGCATAGATGAGATACCAGATAATTCATTTGTGATTCAAGGATTTCAAAATGGTTCAAGAAATTCAATCAACACAAAAATTGAAACTTAATATACCATTTACAAATATCTGATTTTGAAAAAGAAATAATTCTAAATAAAGAATTTGAAAAATCCATAGTGAAGATTCTGAAATCATTGCAGTTTGTTGAGTATCGTCCTTAAAAAATGATGATAATGGTTCATTTAAATAAAAAATTATAAAAATCAGTGGAAATCAACTAAAAGTATAAAAATACTATTAAACTGTTAAATACTATCAAGTTATTAAACTCTATTAAATTATTAAATCCTATATAAATATTAAATATTATCAAATTGTTAAGGGATCTGCCCTCAAGACTCTGAAAGAGTTGTCTTTCGGTAGCTTGCACCGAAAGTGGGGGCGGATCCCGAGGGAGGTTTCGGTGCAGAAATGGCCCATTAATTATTTTTAATAAAATAATTAAAAATGAGTTTAAGAGGGAGTTCCAATATTCAGCTGACTTGCTTTGCTTTCATCATCATCTTCTTGTTCATAAAAATTATTAAATTTTACTGACAAAATAGAGACATTGTCAAGTAGATGCTTGTTGGCAGTCAGAATGTTTAATGCAGATTCCAGAGTATCTAATATAGTACCACATGTATAATTAAGCTGAATGATAACCTGGCAAGGATAACTTTTCATATTATTTGTCATTAAATGAATGTTGGTTCTTAATGCTTCTGAATATTCCATATAAACTGTTTTGTAGATCATTGATAATGCAATCTGTTGCCATCTCTGGCAAACAGAGGTTACAACCATATTTTTTGTCCATACATTGCCCACATAATAATCATACTTGCAGAGAGGCTTAAATATTGCAAGGAGAACATCATATGGAAGGTCGTTGATGTGCATCTTATGTAGCTATAGAGAGTTGGAAAAGATAGAATAAAATTGAGGATAGTGCAAAAAACTCAATAATATAAAAACAGAGTGGATGGAAAGTTAATGTTTTATTGTTGACTCGAATAATTTTCATTCATCATTTTCATTGATTGGCATGATACTTTTATATGGCAAATTTTATTTTGAGGAAATGCATAAAGAGGTATGGAGAACAAATATAATTTCTTTGTAATGTCTCTGAATTTCATTATAACCTAAACAAGGTCAATATAATTTTATTACACAAAGAATAAATTGACAACCACAAAACTAGCTTATTTATCATATGCGTCATGTATCCGTCAAAGAATGGGCGTTGGATGTATGCAAAGATATTGTTATAATTGCTTGTAAAGTAAATTTTACATTTCTTTTGCAAACAGAAAATCAAAAGAAAAAACCGATTCTCAATTTTTTAAAATGAAAGCAGCTGTGGTTGTGCAATCTTGGGTAATATGAAATAGTTGATCATGTCCGAGCACTCGGATCAAATTTACATTATTCATTGCAGTGGTGAGGCTGTCCACATCTACTCCCCTCTCATTTCCTGGTATAAAGCTTTCTTTAGATCCCATCTTTAGTCGTGTGTTTAGCAAAATATTAATGGATAATGAAAATTAACATTTCTTCTAATGGGATGTTTTTTTTTTCAAATCTGGAATATTTCCATGCTATTTTTCGCTTCTTTGCAAAATAAAAGACGTTTGGGAATCAACCCTGATTTCCGAGTTGTAGATCTGCGGAGTAAGAAAAATAAGAAAAGGAAAAAGGAACGGAGTAAAAGGACGATCCCTTTTTTATTTTTTGCTAGTTTCAGAGGGAAAAACATGTGTTGAAGATGTTAAATGTGAAATGGTCCCGCTTGGAATTGGGGGAAATGCGAAAGAAAGCAAAGCGGTCTTGCATCAATTTTTGGGCTTCTGGTTCTTTTTTCCCAATGCGAAAGAAATATCAATCTTTTTGTTTGAAAAAACAAATAAAGCTGTATTGCATGCTGATCCTTTTTTTATATTCCAACTTGTTTATTCTCAATTGAGGTTTTTCACGTATTTTTGAGAAAGTAAAGATTGTCCCAACGATTATTAAGAACAGGAATAAAGGGAAAAAGAATCTTATTCAACGAATAAGCACAAGAAGGAAAACTCGAACATGTTGAACAACTGCCCTTGGCCCTCTTTTTTGTTATCATTTATCGTTTTTTGTCGTTGTTTTTTATTTCGTTTTTTCTTTCTATATAACGTTCTTGTTAATTGTTATCTTGATACAGCTGGGTGAAGCAGTAGTATCTAATCTACATGTACATGGTCCGCAAGCGCAACCACACGTATTCGTTCAGCAGCAGCGCACTGGATGAAGTGGTGGCAAGGAGGACGCGAGCGTCATCGACGTCGTCGCTGGCAACGAGCAGAAGTAGCGGAAGCGTCAGGAGCGGTGGAAGCGCCCTAAGCAGTAGAAGCGGCAGGGTATCGTGCGCAAGCAGTATAACATCAGTTCCAGACTCCATATGTTCGGTGGATACGTTTCCGAAGCTATCGAATAGCGGGCCACATGTGTCGGTAGGAAGCGGCGGAAGGCGCGGCGGTGGCGGAATGATGGCAGCGGCAGCAGCAACAATCAGCACATCAGGGCCAACCACGCCGCTTTCGGCAACACGAGCGGCGCTTCGACACGGATTGGGACGGCTGCGACGGAGGTTTCCGCTGAGCGCAGGCGCTGCGGAGCACAGAGCAAGTCGGAAGCGGCGCGGAGCAAAGTATGCGCCAAGTATTGCTACAATCGACAGCAACGGCGGCAGTACGCGTGGCAGAGCAGCTGGAAAACGACGCAGACGACCGGCGGCATCGGGCGGAACCGATCAGTACCGGCTGCCACGCAGTCTGCGGCCATCGTCAATGTTCCACATAAGGGTCCGGTATGCGCACAATAGCTCGCGCAAGAGCAGAGGAATAAGCAGTCGCGACGGCTCCGGTGGCTCCTCAGATCACCAAAACAACAGCGGGAACAATGACGAGCCGTACAAGAGACTAAACAATCCACACAACAGAAGCATCGTCATTATTGCGCCACTGCCGGATCCGCAAGATTCTTCATCCATTGATCAAAAAGCGCTGCAGGACAACGGAAAGGCCAGCCAGAGTAAAAAGCAGCAGGCCGCACAAGGAGCGATGCCCAGTTCTACAAGGAACAAGGCGGGCGTAACGTTGGATGGGGCGGCGGTGATTATGAGCAGAAGAGCGATGGATATGGATCGGGTTGTTCCTTATTCGGCGCCGCCAGTGGGTGGGGCGACGCAGACGGTTGTGCGGTGGCCACAGCAGAAGCAAAAGCAGCAGCAGCGGCACCAGTGGAGCGGCGGAAACGTTGGTGCTGGCGGAAGCAAAGGCGCGGGCTTTGTTGAGTCGTCAGCAGCTGTAGGAGGCAGCAGCAATGCGGTGGTGCAACGGCCTTATGCAGCCGGCGGACGCCCCATCTTCCACTATTCGCAAGGAACAACGCAGCCCCAGCCCTTGATGGCTTCTGGCGCAAGAACAGCAGAGGCAGAATCAGCAGCTGCTCCGCGCACAATTTCCCCACAGCCGCTGCTTGCTCAGCAGCCAGCGGCATTCCACCCGTTCTCGTTTTCGCCTTCCATTTCGTCACTCTTATCCGTCCTCAGTGCCGCCGAACTACAGGAGCTACAACACCGGCAGCAGCTGATGCAACAGACCATCAACAACACGCTTTGTCTTCCGACCTCATTGCCACAGCCCATTGCTGATCTTCCCAACACAGCGCCAGCGCAGATGGAAACAGCCGCCGACCACGCTGCCTCCCGCCACACGCCCAGTGCAGCCGGCTCCTCTGCATCGCTGCACAGATCCAACACACGGCTTGTCAGCGACCGCCTATCTCTTATCCTGGCCTGCAGATACTGCGCGGCCGTGCACCAGCCAGGCAACCCGAAGACTGTTGTGACTGTGCCGTGCGCCCAGTGTTTGGCCGATCCGACCATGGTTCTTCCGCGTCGCGCAAACTTTGTGCACACAAGCGCTGGCCCGACGCTCGATATCGTAGGATACTTTGCCGCACACTACGCACGCGCGTCGGCGGCGATAACGCAACAAGCACTGGCAGCAGCCTCGGGACACCACCACCACGGCCAGCACCTGGATGGCGGTGCGCTGGGCACGATGCTGGCGACTACTAACAACAGCAATGGCCAGCTTAACGCAAACAAATCCTCGTTCGATAGCGCCATGCAGCTGTCTACCGGAAGCAGAAGCAGCAACGGGAGCGACAACAGTCTAGGCAGTTTAGGCAACATACTAGCCAGCGTAGTATCGTCAGCCACCACGTCATCGTCGCTGAATGGGGCCGGTGGAAAGCAAATACAGCAAGGGCTCAACGGTAGCGGTGTGTGGTACGATTCCGATGATGCGCCTGCTGATAGCTTACCGGGTATGCGTATCAGGCTGCGCCAGCGGTCTGTGGCTGTACCGCGCGCCCCTTCCACCAACAGCGCTGATGATGACGATAACAGCCATGGCCGAGCGGCTAAGGAGCGCAATACTGCTGCTGCTCGTAGGGAAGGAAAGGGCAAGGATTCACAGCCCGTGACAGTCAAGCCTGGCAGTAGTCGTGCTGAATCCTCTGTTGCTGCGCGCATATCTTGTGCCAGCGACGATAGTCGCAACACTGACACGTCACAGTACCATTCGGTGTGTAGTGCTGGCGAGGAGCGGCGGTCGGAGGAGAAGAATATGGAGGAAGAGGATAAGGAGGAAGAAGGAGAGACTGACGGCGCGCACAAGATCTCGTCTTTAGCGTCATCTACACCTGCTGGATCACAAAAGATTGGAGGGATACAACAGAATAGCAACAGCGCAGGTAAGTTACAGTGTGCTGCTATATATATTTTTCAATCATCGCGATTTATTATTTTCCATTGCAATATTCGTCGCTGTAGCCACCATCTCTGGAAGGAGAAACAAAAAATAGCAGGAGATCTAGCGAGGAGCAAAAGGAGGGAGCGAAGAGTACTGGTGGGTGGGTGTAGTGTTTACTTATTTTTTTATTCTGGCATTCAGTGTATGCTACATGGGCTGGTTTCTCTCACAGCTCTACTGCGTGGTATTTCTTATGATCTGGGGAAAAGGGAGAGGTATCTTTCTCTCTTTCTCTTTCGCTTTCTCTCTTACTCTTTATCCTTCTTATTGTCACCAGAAAGCTCCTGTTCACCACTCTATTCTCCAATACCCCTTTTGTCGGTTACTCTGCATTTCCATTCACGAGTTATCTATATTTCATTGCTTATCTAATTGTTTATCCTTCTTCTGAACATTGGTATAGACGCATCGCAGCTACACAGACTATTCGAGCACCACGTGCCGCCATCAACAAACGGTCCAGGATACTTGCGCATTCCATCGTATACAGCCGAGTCCAAAGACAACAACAACAACAACAACAACACCAACACCAACACCAACACCAACACCAACACCAACACCAACCAGTCGCTTCTTTTGCTCTCGTCTCCAATAGCACCATCTTCTGCTGCAGCAGCAACATCCGATCAAAGCAACCAGAAGGAAGTCACAACTGGTATCGAGACCACCAGATCAAACTCATCAACTGCTACTACTACTGCTACTCGGTCAAGGGGCGCAAGCAACCATCTTTTACTCTCGGGCATCGAGACTGAGTTTGTTCCCGAGCTAGTGTTTAAACACCACAACCACAATAGGCAATCGGTGCCAGAAGAACTATTATTATCTGGTGATAGACCAGAGCAGAAGGAACACATAGACCATCGCCCCAATACCTCCTCCTCTTCATTTTCCTCATACTCTTCCTCGGGTAGCGTTAATTACCAAACCTCTAGGGAGTTTGCAGACGATTACTACGAAGAGATAGGCTACCACTCAACACGTATATCGGCACAAAGCAACAACGGCATTTCATTCCAACCGTCGCTGGCCGACGCTCTGTCCCGCGCATACTCGACATCCCCAACTAGACACCGAGCAGATAGCATCTACAGCAGTCTGCCGCCCTCGCCCACCGATAATTACATGACGGATAAAAACAATAATAACAAAGGTGGAAGCACCACGGCTGGCACGAGTACTGAGGATATGGCGGGCGTAGCCAAGGATGACACCGATGACCAAATTCTGCTGCACAGGCTATCGGTGGATCCGATCCCGTGGGATATCCAGGGACGACCGCGAACGGCTCCGGGTCCACGGGAGACTGCTATGCGGTACGGGGGACCGCCTCTCGGTGGTGCGTGGAACAACAACATGTATTCTGCAGTGAATGGCGCTGGGAACTGCGGGTGCTCGTGTACTTGCGTTGCGTGTTTGTGTGGATGCAATAGGGAAGAGAATGATCGGACTAATATGAACCTGGTAGGAGGCGGCTGGATGCGCAGACCCGATCCGACTATTTCATCAGGGTTGCCCTGGCTACCACCAATGCCTGCGCATCCGCAGAGTATTGTTGCTAAGGAGCAAGCCGGCCGCTCCCCTGCGTGGCCGTCCCCACAGCCCTCAAGTAGCGCGTACTGCAGCTGCACGGGTAACGTTAGCTCGCTTGCTAGCTTCAGTCCATCGCTTCGGCCGGCAACCACAGCAACAACAACCACTACAACCTCAGGATCGGTGTTTGGAAGTATACTGACGCCTGTGGCCAAACCTTTGGATATTGTGGTTAAAGCTATGAAGCATGAGGCGATGGGTGGCCGGAGAGGGGAGGCTGAGGAGGAGATGGATGCGGTGCCCAAGCTCTCGACCTCAATGCAGTCGGACGCCATGTCGTTCCGTACCGCGCTTTCTAGCATCGATTCGCGTCCCAGCTCACCCGTGGCAAATGATGTTCGGTGGAGTATAAAAACAAAGCCTACTGCTTCTGCTGCCGATGTTGTTGTTGTGGGAGGTGGTGCTGCTGAGGATAAACAGTCACCTGGACTTGCTAGTCTGCTTGCATCTGCACCTCCATTGCCGCCAGCACCCTTGCCACGCACACAGAGACCCGGCAGCAGCAGCAGCAAAATTCCAGCCAACGAGAAGAATGCGTTGGAAACAGCGGCAGAGGAGCGACTTCAAGGCAGCCAGCGGCTGTTTCTGGATAAGAGTCAGACTAAACAGAAAACACAACCCGACGACAAACAAAGCGAATCTCTGCCGGGACCGCCAACAGCTCATCGGCGGGAATCGGCGCCGCCTGTGCGGAAAACACAGCCACTGCAGCCGATTGGGCGGCAGTCAATGCCACCACCATTGTTGCCATTACAGCGGCCACGTCATCGCCGGTACAGTGCAATTGACCGAGGCACAGGCGGCAGGATGCCACGCACCCGCAGAGTTGCTGCCGTTGCCGCCAAGCTTGGGAAGCGAGGGAAAATCAAGAAGTTGGATGAGTATGCGGCAGACGAGGACGATGACGACGAAGAGGAGGAGGATCTGGAGGCACCAGTTGTTTCGCTGACTGCATCCGCTCCTTCACTCTTCCCAGCACGGGGAAATCTGATGCAGACGCTGTTTCCCGAGACGGAGGAGATGGAAGGATCTGGAAGCGGACTGGATATCAGAACACAGAGTAACATTGATGTTGGGCGTGGCGGTCTGTCAGCGCATGCAATCCATGGTGGTGGTGGCGGTGCTTATAGCACAGCAGAAACGAAAACGAATGGCAAGAGTGTTGCAGAACAACAAAAACAACAACCGTCGGTTAAAGCAGCCAATGTGCCCGATAAGGTGATCTCACCATTATCCGAACGGTCAGTTCCAGTAGTCACGCAAGCACACAGGGCTCGCCACCCGGTGTACAAGTTCGGGGCATATGCAAACGACACGTTTACCAGTGGCAAGCACCAGGAGGCATTTGAGTTATACTCGTGGGCACTAATGTTATTGAATCCGCCCGAGGGCACAACACCCATGCAGATGCTGAACAGATCGCAGGCGCAAAAGCAGTTGCAACGACTTGGATGGAACCATTCGACTGATACGGTGCCTACGATAATCGAGCCGTCTTCGCCTAACCCGGGTGTTCTAGAAGCAAAGTCGCCACCACCACACCCAACATCACTCAGTAATAATGGTGCAGACCCAGGAAAGAATGTGGTGCAGACGCAGCAGAGCAGAAGTTCCGCGTGGCATACCAAACTGTCGTCTATTGGACGGTCGATTGGTAGTGGCAGGGACGGCGGGAGTGGTGCTGGAGCAGCACTTGCTGCAGATACGGCGAGCAAGCCGTCTGCGCAGCAGCTGAACGATAAGGAGGATCCGAATGGCGGTGCTGCGCAGTCGAGTACCAGCAGCGGACGGCGACTCTGGCTGTCGTTAACGCAGAGCAGCCGTAGGAAGCCATCTGGCAAGATGAATCAGCAAACTAACCATGCCTCTGAGGAAAATGTTGCCCAGGGTACCGGCAACACCATAGTAATCGATGAGCCGCTACCTGAGGAGCTTGCACAGACACCTAGTGGACGGTTCGAGTTTTCAAAGACGCTTCTCCGGCAGCTCCACGCAGTATCCGCACAGAACCAGGATCAGAGTCAGGATCAGGAGAAACAGCAGCAGGAAGCGCGCGAATCACAGGAATCACAGCCAGCTGTTCCGGCTGACGACCCGTGGTGGATGGCCGAGGGCGACGAAAAGACCGACATCTGCGCACTCCTTTACAGCAACCGTGCGGCAGCCGCGCATGCGCTGGGCAAGTACTCTGCAGCCATAAGCGATGCGTCGAAATCTATCGACCTGCGCCCAGACTGGGCCAAAGCGTACTTCCGCAAGGCCGAAGCGCTGCTTGCGTTGGCCCGAGTACGCGAATCGTACAGCTACTACAAGCGCGCAGCAGCGCTGGAGCCCAATGATATTCATGTGCGAGTCAGCTGTGAGCGCGCTCGGATCATGGCGCAGAACGAGGAGCTTGGGCTTGCTGTTGTGCAGTTGTTGGCTGGCAGGGATTTTGCGCTGAAGCCCAAGGGTCTGCATCCGATCAGGTCGAGGATCTTCGAGTTTGCTGCGGGTATGCAGAACTACGTTTACCTTGTAGCTGACACGGATACAAGAAAGTGCATTGTTGTTGATGCGGTAAGTACACTGTGCTCTGTTGTTCTGCGTTGCTATGCTGCACTGTGTATTTGTACATCTGCTTGTTGCATGCGCCATGTGATCGAACTAAAAATAACACATGGGAGAATGGCGGTCCGTGCGCTCTGAATGATGGTGATGCACAATTATGTCATTGGTTTGTTTCTGTACGGGCCATTGTGTAGTGCTGGGACATTGACGGGATACTTGCGGTAGTCGAGCGGGAGAAACTGCTTCTCGCGGCGGCAGCGGTGACGCATGGGCACTTTGACCACACGGGCGGAATTCCGCCGGCGCCGTTCTCGTCGCTGCGAATCAAGGTAGGCGGCGTAAGCGAGCTGAAGCGACGGATGCCGCATCTCCCGCTGCTGGTGCATCCGCTGGATGTGCCCGAGATAATCGGAGCCAACCCGCAGCTCAAACCGCACCACTTCACGCCCACGCCAAACGGATTCAACTTCC
This sequence comes from Coemansia sp. RSA 1200, assembly GCA_027578915.1. NCBI lineage: Eukaryota > Fungi > Kickxellomycota > Kickxellomycetes > Kickxellales > Kickxellaceae > Coemansia > Coemansia sp. RSA 1200. Next base: position 2,923 of record JANBTT010000160.1, on the reverse strand, counting down.
GGTTAGGATCGCGTACGCAGATCCAGTTTCTCCACACTCCGGGCCACACCCCGGGCAGCCAGTGTTTGTTTGTCAACGAATGCAGACTGTTTTCGGGAGATACGCTGTTCCCCGGGAGTTGTGGGCGCGTGGATCTTAAGGGCGGATGTGTGGAGGATATGGTCGAGAGTCTGCAGACCAGACTTTGTGCCATTCCGGACCAGACCATCGTTTATCCGGGCCATGAGTACGGTGGCGAGTGGACCAGCATTGGAAGAGAGAAGAAGCGAGGCTTTCTGAAGCCTGTGGGCTCGGAGGGCTCGGCCGAGGAAAAGTGGAGTCGTCTGGACCGCTGTCGCCACCAGGATCACCACCGCAAGAAAGCCACTGCAGGTGCTGCTGCCACTTCGTGAGTGAGACCGCTGAGATTGAGCAAGAGCAGCCAGTTTTTTGTGGTTTGCTAAAGTTGTAATTTTTTCTCATTGCGTGTATGTAATAGAGCTGACCCCACCAACCAATCGTTCCTGCTTGCGGGAGCCCACTGATCTTTTGGCGATTGTGGTTGGGAGGAAACAAGGAAGGAAGAATGGAAAAGCATGCCAATGGGGAGACGCGCGCACGTGATGCCACTCATGCGGAACCCTCGCCCCAGTTGATTTTTTCGCCAAGAGTGGAAAGAGAAAACTGACGAACGAGAGGAACGGAAAAGGAAAGACAGAAAAGTATCGTGATCTTTTTGCTGGAAAGCAAAAAAAATCCATCATCATCATCAGCCACAAATAGAACGCTTTGCTGTGTTTTTTGGGGATGCATTGCTGGAAAACACAAAAGCAGAAAAAAACTCCGAGATGCAAGTGCAAGGGAAAAGGAATAGAAAATCCTTTGCAAGCAGGAGGCATAAAACCCCGGAAAACATGCACACCCCTTTGTTCTTTTCTTTCTCGCTTGACATGCAAAGGTAAATAAATATTTTTGTTATAAAGAGCAAGAGAGCGTATGGAAAGTGAGTATATAATAGGTGTCCCCCTTTTTCTTCCTTTTTTCCTTTGTTTTCATAGTACTATCTTTGCTTCGTTTTTGTTTCTTTCTTTTTTCCTTTCACTCATTCTATATTTCTTGTCAATTTGGTAATTCGTTTACACTAGAATTTACTTTGTTCTTTCCTTTCCATACAAATGACTTCATTTCTACTCCCGACATTGTCGCTCAATTGCATGAGGGGCGCGCTGCCACGTGTTGCTAGCTGCCTCCCGCCAGTACGGTACGCCAGCGTCCTTGCTCACAGTAATCATCCATTTGCGCAGAATTCAGTCCATAGACAACAGAATACACAGCACCAGCCCAGCGTTGTTGGGCACAAGGGGCGTCTGCAGCCGGCTGCAGCAAGCGCTAACAACAGCAACAGCAACAGCAACAGCAACAGCAACAGCAACAGCAACAGCAACAGCAACAGCAACAGCAATAAGAACCACCGCGCTTCTGCTTCTCCCTCGGCGGCAACTACTGCTGCATCGTCGGCAACAGAAGGCCCTGCATTGCAGCGTCGGAGCATTAGCAGCAGCAGCAATAACAATAGCGCTATTCTCAGCTCTGCTGGCGTGGGGAACGGTCGCGTGTGGCCGATTATCTTCCGCCACACCGGTCCAATGCCTCCAGCTCCGCAAGCAATCGACCATCTGCAATTCATTCTTGGCCAGAAACCACTCAACATGCACGTTCCCTCCATTCCCTCCTCATCACCATCACCATACTCTTCTTCTTCTTCTTCCCCTTCGCTTGGCTCGTCCGGTATGGAAGTGCGTACTGCTGCTGAGGCGCGTAGAAAGGCTACGCAGCAATTGGAGAACCTCCAGACTATTGTGCAAACTGCCTCGGATATTCTGGGCGTTCTGTCGAAGGCTGCCGCGAATCGGCTGCAAAACCAGCAGCAACATCTGAAACCTGAAAAGCAACAGCACATCCCGGCTTCTGCAAACAGCAGCAGCGTGTCATCATCTGCTGTAGCCGCTGCTACTACTGTTCAGTCAAACTACAACCAGCGTTTGTCGTCGGAAGCTGCTAATCCAAAGAACAATACTACTGAACCCAAGCAGAATAATGATGAGTTTTCTGCTTCAAAGCCCGCCGTTCTCTTTGCAATGTTTCTTAGCGGAAGCGGGTTTGGTGTGTATGTTGGGTCTATGCTACTCTCTGCCAACTTACTTTACTAAGATAAAACATACACTCTATAAAACAAACTATTTCTTCTTTTACCTTTTTCTTTCCATTTTTTCGTACATTTTGTATTAATTTCTTGTATACCACTTTATAATTTCACTTTTTGTTTGAAGGCTTATTTCAATATTCACTTTATCACACATTCTCTTTTTTGTACTCAGCTCATATTATAAAAGGCATATACCACTAACGGCAGAAAAATAAAAAGCACTAATGGGTGACTTTTCTTCCAGTACAAGACAATAATTACAATTGTGAAAAGGTTGAAAGCCCATCGTCCATATTGGTCCTATGGGGTTTTAGGCTCACCTGCAAGAGTCTGTATAAGATTTTTAAGACTAAGCCCTGCGTAACTGTCTAAATTTGGTACTGTGCCAGTCAATTTTTTTACGCCTGCGTACTCTAAATGGCCCAGCTCTATAACTTTTTCCTGTTTTGGAATCACTCTTCCCCAGCTTTATCATCTTTTGTAGATTTGGGTTTACTCATATTGCTAGCGATATTACTTTCTGTAGCTTCTGGTTCATTCTTTTTTCAGCCTCAGCCATTTTAATCAAGTATACGTAAGATGGTGCACTGTTTAAAGAATTGAATAGCTATAAGAAAATGACTGGATTAATGAAGAGGAGAGTAGAAAAAAGTGAGAAGAGGATATGTTTCAATGGAGTTTCAAGTGGAATATAAAAAGTATGTTATTTACTATAAGGAAACCTATGGAAACTACTAT
>JANBTT010000159.1:0-31909 GCA_027578915.1 Coemansia sp. RSA 1200 | reverse complement strand
CAACGGCTTGTCCTGAATAGTAGTTTTCATAGGTTTCCTTATAGTAAATAACATACTTTTTATATTCCACTTGAAACCCCATTGAAACATATCTTTATTTTATTGCTGTAACCCCCCGTGGGTTACTTTGCCGAGTCCTTGTAGATCTGTCTGAGATCCCATGAGCCATTCTTTGGCACGACCGTCTTTGGCTTGTTGTTTTGTGGTGCGCTCATTTTTTAGAATATTTCAATAGAACCGTAGATAGTGTTGGAATAATGCGTCGTGTAGTATATTCAATATAATCCAATGTTCATCTGGCCTGCTATTTTATTCTTTATATATGAAATCTTTTATTAACAACATCCAGTTGGAAGAGATTGGAGGTGGGAGTGAGAAGCTGATACATCAAAAAGTAATGATTGTAATCAGTAACAGAAAAAAGAGCAACCATCATCTCCAACCTGCTGTTGTTATAGATATCAGAAACTACATCTGTTATATTATATGAAAATATATATAGAAATGCAAAATGTTGGCAACAAATGTTCTATGATGGATTCTCACCGCCTGTGAACAATGGCGGGCCTGGTATCGTGTAGTTTGTCGGATTCTGGCTGCGTGAAAAATACACGCCAGGGTCATTGTATCCGTAGATTCCCGGTATTGGATAAAGCTTCGGCAATGTGGCTGCTGCGCCGTTGGTAACAGCGACAATAAAGCAGTTTGGATAGAACTGCGTGGCGCCTTTAACAAGAGTTGGATGGAGTGCAAGGACTTCAGATCGAACAAGATAGTCACCGCTCGGAATGTTCTTGGGAACGGTTACGTTAAGTATGCCCCAGTTATCAATCAACTTGATAGCACACCACTTCTTTTGCTTAACATCGTATCCTTCCTCATATATCTTGAACCAAGCGTCCTTGTCGCCCTGGGTGGATAATGCAGCCATGTATACCAAGCATGGGCCTTGGTGCGAGCGTGGGAGTACCGGAAGAACAACGGTGTTGTTTGCATGGTCCCATCTAAGCGTTATGGTTTGTCCTGCATCAACTGCCAGTTTATCGACGCCAGCGCCGGTGATTGTGCTCTTGCTGCGGCAGCGCAGGTCGTCCGATTCCAGATCTTGGATTGGGCCGTTGCCGTAGTCGTTGGTTATTCTGTACTGGAAATCCTTGCCCAGAACGCCATTAACCCCAATATTGTATGTTTGGGTATGTGCAATAACTATACCCAGAAAAAGGAAAAGATACGTTGTAAATACTAGGACCATTTAGTTGATATTCCAGTTTATTTCAGAGGTAAATAATTGGAAATTTGTTTCTCGTTAAATAAAAGACAAGTAAAGGGTGAAAGAAGAATCCCTATAAATATTAGCATTTGACATGCATTTTTCATCCTTGTTCTTGTATCAAACCGGGCTGGAAAAGAAAGGTAGGCTGCTGGTGGTGGTGACTCCCATGTGAATACAAAACAAAGAGGCAAATAATCTTTAACACTTTGCTACAAAGAAAGCAAGTAAATTAAATATAACAAAGTTAATAACCGACAAACAGCCATATGACTTTCTCCCACAAACACATGGATTACAGCTGTACTAACTGTTCTACGCTAATAGATCACCCATTTTCTTTGCCAAACACTATTAGAATCTGCTTATTTTTATCAGACTGTATATATTATTTGGTTTCTAGTCATGTCGTTTGTCATCTACTGGGAAAAGCTGGACAAAAAGGTAGCCCAGTCCGTGCAGTCGCAGATCAACCAGTTTTTCAGCAGCCTAGACGATCGGCCATCGTTTCTAGGCGACATCAGAGTGGAAAGTCTAGACTTTGGAAGTGTGGCACCGAATCTAGAGATAGTGGACTTGACTGAGCCGTTTCCAGAGTTTTACATGGCAACAGAAGAAGAAGAAGAAGATGATGATGATGATGAAGGTGCTGGTAGTAGTCGTGGTTCGCAGTTGTCGCCAAGCGCGAGTGAGGACGATATGCAGCTTCTTGCCAAAGTGGAGTACTGCGGGGACATGGCGATTGTTCTTAAAACAGAACTGCAACTAAACTACCTGGCGCAACAGTTTGTTAGCCTTCCGGTCACGCTACATATAACAAAGATCGAGTTTTCGGCATTGGCAGTGCTGGCATACTTGCAGGACCGAGTGAATTTTTGTTTTCTGGAACCACTGCCGCCAAGAACAAGTCTGCTGGATGACTTTGCCATCCGCACAGAGATAGGCGACGCCGATCAGCATGTGCTGAAGAACGTCGAGAAGCTGGAGCGGTTTATCACGGAGCAGCTGCGCAGGGCGATTGATGAGGATTTTGTGTTTCCAAGCTACCATTCGTTTGAGACCGCCGGTTAGCAGGGAACTGAGTTGCGGCAGAGGTTGCATGTGCATTCGCGGTCGCACTCGTCAGAAGAACAAGCGTGCATATGTAGAGATGTAGATGATGTAGATGTAGATGTTGGTGGTTGGTGGTTGGTGGTTGGTGGTTGGTGGTTGGTGGTTGGTGGTTGGTGGTTGGTGGTTGTTTTCGTGCGTAGAGAGAATGAGAGATATGGCGCCAGATAAATGTGGCAGGTACGCCAGACCGACCACAGCTTACCTATTTATCTGTTTACAAGCATCATGGCGCCCAGACAAACGATGGCATTGTCGCTGGCAGCAGAGCTATCTGCAGAAGAAGGAGACGATCTCTGATGGTTATACAGCAGCAAAGCAGCAGGCGCATACTTTTCCAGATGAGTTCGGGCACGTTCCCCGGCGATCATCCTCGTTGTGGAAAAGCGCAGCCTTTCCAGCGACGACAACGATAACGATGCCGATGCCGATACCGATGGCTGTCCTCCTCCTCCTCCTCCTCCTCCTTCTCCAACCGCGCTGGGTGCCGGGAACTCAAGCTCCATTGCATCGCCCGACCCGCAATGTCTTTCAACGCCCAAAGCGCTAAAGGCAATGGAGGCGGTTTCTTTGTCGCTTTGGCAAAAGTAAATGTCGTAGAAGGCCGGTTTGCTGTGTTCGCCGATCATGCAGCTGTGGATTTCTGGCTTCTGCATCGAGGGAACGCCCAGCACCGAGTACTGCTGCTTTTGCTGCTGATTCCCTGCGGAGGTGGTTAGCAGATGGCCCTGGAACCACCTTGCAGCTTCTGCCTCTGCTTCTGACTCCTTTTCTGGTTTCCGCGGCGGCGGCGGCGGCCCGATTGTTTGGCCGTGGAGAACTGTGGGCGCAGGAACCGATGCGCAGTCGATCAGCCACAGATGCGCAAATCCTGAGATCATCGCAGCTGGCTGTAATGTTTGTTTGGACTTTGGTAGCGAATGAGTGAATGAGCGGATATGTGCTTTATGTGCCGATCTGCAGCATCGTCTTTGACAACGCCTTGGTCTTTGGCTCTTTAATAAAGCGATCTAATGGTGCGGTTATGTCTGTCTGTCTTATGGGGGGAGTGGGATTGTGGTGAATTTGGATTTTGTTATTATAATTTTGAAGCAAATGAAATTTAGTACAAGAGGGCCTGGTACCTTGAGTCGAAAACAGCTCTATCATCGTCGGTAGCAAGCGCCCTTGATGCGCGCCAAAACACCGAGGCCGCATCCTCTAGCTTCCTCTGTTGCTTGACCAGATGCTGGAGATAAGCGAGCCAGGGCCCCATGTCAGACTCGCGCACGCGACACGCATACTCGTGCAGCATAACCAGGTGCTTTGGATCCGACTCCAGCTCCAGACACCGCTTGTAGAACCCGAGCGTCGGGTACGCCTGGCGCGAAACCGTACCGTACGCAGTGCGCATGGCTTCCAGTCCGCCGGTGCGATGCGCCCAGTCAACAAACCTGATCTGCAGCTCCTCCTTGAGCCCCGCGTATTCCGACGACAGCTTGGCGGTTTGGATAAAGGCGCTCCGGTACCGGCTCTGCACCTCCTGGCCCGAAACCACACCGCTCTTGTGCAGCTCCTCGGTCCAGTCCAGCCAGAGCCTCCAGAGCTGCTGCGATTCCGCGCAGACAGAAAGCGCCTGCGTCTCGAACACGCGGTCGGTTGCTTTTCTCTGCGCATCGTCATTGGCATCGCTATCCTTGATTAGCGCGGTCATCCGGCGGATCCAGAGATCAACAGACTGCGGGAACCGTGCGGTGACATCCTCGAGCCAACGCATCTTTCCGGAATTGTCATCATCGCTGACGGCGTTGTTGTCAAGCAGAAGCACCGCAACATCGCTGCTCATCCGCGCATCCTTGTCCTCGCACACCGCGGCGCATGCGCGCTTAAGAAGCAAAGCAAAATACGACGCTAGACTGGACATTGCCTGGGACGACGACCCGGCGCAGGTTTCGTGCCAGTGAGCCAGGAACTGGATGTACTGCGCCCACACGCCAGGCACATCAACGTCAGCAGTGGCATTAACAGCAATTCGTTCCAGGCAAGCCTGGAACGCAGTCACAGCCGTCTGCAGCGCATCGACCAGCGCAGGCGACTCCAGCGACACGCCCAGAAGACCAGCGGTACAGAGATACGCGATTGCCGGCGGACTGTTTGCAAAGTCGCGGGAAACGGTCTGTACCACATGAGTGTGCAGGGATTCCATTCCGTCGAATCGAGCAACAATGGCCGCCAGCTCTTTGCGGAATTCAAGGTCGTCGGGTATGGCAGCAACCGCCTGGTCGTACACGATGCGAGCAACAACTCCCTGGAGATACGGATTGGCAGCAGTTGCCATTGCCGCCTTCTGCTCGTCCGTGAGCCCCGCCGATCCCGAGTCAAGTTCCAGTGCCTTGGTCTCGATGCGCTCCTCGATCTCCGCAAGCACTGTTGCAATAGAAGAGTCGCCGCCATTGGGCTTTCCATTCTCCCTCTCATTCTCATCGAGCTCGGGCAGATCAATAAACCCAGCATCTCCTTCTCCTTCTCCTTCTTCTTCCTCCTTTGCTTCGCCATCAATGCCAAGCACACGACGTCTGGTCCTTATCTTCTCCACAAGCAGAAGCTCAAGCCTCAGGTACTCGGCCCACAGCTCCTTGCTCTCGGGGTTAACCCGCAGCGCCCGCTGCATCAGGGCCCTAGCCGCCGCCCCGTTGGCAGTGTCGCTGAGCTGGTGATCCGCAGCCATGATCCACATCCTCGGATCGCGCGGATGGGCAGCAATCGCACGGCCATACAGTCTGGACAACAGCCGCGAGTACCCACCACTCGTGTCATCGCTACTGCTGCTGGCTCCGAGCCCCTTGACAAACGCAATAAACTGGATCCACAGCCGCTTATCCTCGCTGTGCCGCACAACCGCGCGCTCAAAGATCGAGATGATCCGCTGATCAATCGAGTAATCGGACACCGTTGTCGCGTTCTTCTTCTTACTATTGCCGGCTGGTCGGAGCCGCCGTTTCCGCTCCCTTCGCAGCGCATTGACGTTTGCCTCGTACTCGACGTACCTGAGGAAATCGCCCACCGCCGCACGACGTCTCTTTAACGAGTACTCGAATTTGGTGCGCTTCTTCACTAGCGCGCGGAGCTCCTGTTTGCTGAACAGCCCCCTCCGCTCGAGGTCCTCGAGCTCGGGAACCATCTGCTCCAGATGGTACTGGACAATCTCGGCCATGGTTCAGGAGATAAGAAAGAAATAGCAAGTTATAAAAAATAACGATTTATGAAAAGGTTAACAGCAGAAAGAGAAGGGGAAGGAAAAAATATACAGTAAATATCATAAACGCTGCTTGATGAAAAACAAAAAACCTTTTCTTTGCATACACAAAAAAAAAAGCCATGATCCGGGCCGGCCAGAATCAAAAGCTTCAGATCAGATCAAATCCACAATCACATGATCTGCAGATGATCGGCCAGGGTCACGCATCCAATGCACGAAGATTCTGATATAAAAAAAAGTACCAAGGTTCATCACAAAAAAATATATAAAGTGGGAAGGAAAAAACCCCGCCCAATCCCATCTCCGGGCTCCGCTTTCCATTCATTGGAAAGAAAAGGAAAAACAACAGAAAGCAAGGGTGAAATAAGGCAAAACAAACCACTCTCTTCTGCCGCTGCTGCTGCTGGTTCTGGAATGGAGGTGAGTGAGAAAAAAAGTTTGTTTTTTTCCTTTTTCTGATGGGGGAGAGGGAATAAAAGTGGGAAAAAGGGTATGAACGACAAACGCCATTCCAACCAATTAAGCAAAATAAAGACAAAGACAACTTCGATGGGTGGGTTACCCGTACTAGTCGACCCAATAAAAAACGAATTTGGGCTTTTTTTCGTAAAGACAATAGTGAAAAAGGCCCAGAACATTGGCGATAAAACAACAAAAGACAAGAAAAAAAGAGCCCATCATCCCATTCGATTCGATTCCATCCCTTTTGGTATTTCTTCTTCCAATGTTCCGCTTCTTTTTTTTCTGTACTTATTTCCTTAACAACAGCAGCAACCCCTTTTCCCCCCTCCCCACCTCCTTCCCCTTTTCGTCTCCTCGTGGGGTTTTTCGCTTTTTTACATTTTTTCGTATTTTCGTATATTAATATTTTTGGGGAGGGAGAGTGCAAGATAAAAAATTAAAATCAATTCCAACACTAATAATACTATTTATAGCAAAAATAGCAGAAAATGGCATCGGTACCGGTATCGGAAGAGGGACGATCCCCGCCGGACACACCTGCAGAGCAGCAGCAGCAGCAGCAATGGCAGGGCAAGGCCAAGCGGGCACAGGTAAAGAATGCTTGCAACAACTGCCAGCGCGCCTGCAAGCGATGCGACTCGGGACGGCCATGCCAGCGATGTATCAAATACAACATGGCGGACAGCTGCGTGGACTCTAAGCGGAAGCCGCGCAAGAAGGGGATCAAGCGCGGGCCGTACAAGAAGCGGAAACGGAACACGTCGCATGACGATGATTCGCAGAGCAATGCCACGTCGTCGCTGACGGAGACAACAGCGAATACGAATACGACTACAACGACCTCTACTGCGCCGCCGCCGCCGGGCGCTCGGAGGAGCGGAAGCAGCAGCGGCATTGGCGCCGGGAGACGGGCTGCGGCGGAGACCGCGCATGGCAGACCGCGCAGACCACATAGACCGCGGCCGCCGCAGATCCTGGGGCCCGGCGCCATTGCAATTCTCCACGCCGACCCGGCGGCAGACGATGGCGGCGACGATGGCGCCGGCGCCGGCGCCGGCGCCGGCAGAAGCAGCAGCAGCGACAACAGCGGCAGCGGCAGCGGCAGTGCTAGTGGCAGCGGATCCGACACGCCGCTGGTGCAGCACCGGCGGGCGGCGTTTCCGCAGCCTGGCGCCGGCGCGTTGCACCAGCATCAGCACCAGCAGCCGGAAACGCCGACGATGGGGCTGACGGCCGCATTCAACACGCTTGCCACAGTCCATCGCCAACACTACCACCACCACCATCCGGCGCAGCTCCCGCCGGCTTCTTCCACCGCCAGAGCTCCGCTGCAGTACTCCCAGCAGCCGCAACCCCCCGCCTACCACCACGCGCTGCCGCCGCTTCCGTTCATGCGCGGCGCCGGTCCGGTTCGGCTCCCGCCAATCGAGTCGTTTGACCACGCGCAGCCGCAGCCGCAGCCATCGTCGTCGCTTGCCATGCTGACCGATGTGGCGCTGAGGCGATCGCCGCCCTCGCTGCACGCAATGCCGCAGCAGAACCCGCAGAACCAGACCCAGCACCAGACCCAGCACCAGACCCAGCACCAGCACCAGAACCAGAACCCGCAGAGCCAGAGCCGCCGGCAGCGCACATCCAGCGATGCGGTCGAGCAGCAGTCGCTTCTGGATGTTCCCGAGGATCCGCACGCCAACTCGCGCCACACAACATCCGCCGAGTCAGACATGTCGTCGGTGCCTTCTTCGTTCGACAGTCGCCAGTCGCCGCATCACTTCTCAACCGACAAACTCACGCGCGCCCACATCCGTCGCCTCTCGCGCAGACTGCACGACACGCATCTGGAGCAGGAGTACGCCGACAAGCATGGCGAGAACCACCGGGCGCCCGATGACGATGCTTACGACGACGAGGCTGCCGACCTCACCGACTCTGCGCTCTCTTGTTAAATAATGATGCCCCACCCCCTACTCCCTACACTACTATTATTATTCTCTTGTGAATTCCTCGTTTATTTATCCTAGTTAGCTAGCTAAGTTATGTTTTCTTTTCACGTTTTCTTTTGCGAATACCACTCCTCTCCTTGTCTTTTTAAGTCCTTTTCTTCCTTTCAGCCCCTTTTTGCATTAAGCGAAAAAGAAGGCATATGCCACTAATACTAGCTTTTAGTTTGTTTGTTTGAAAAGCACAAACTACAATGCCAAAAAGGAGGATGTCCAAACCCCTTTTATACTTTAGCCGTGCAAATTACTGCCTACACCTCTACTGCTCTTATACCTGCGCATCGGGGAAGGGTGTTCGCCCCGGGCTTTTCTTCAAGCGCACCAATCTTTTCATACTTTACTACTTTTCCATCTCTCGGTCATATTATTTACATTTTATCTCCCTCTTCGCATCATAGCAACATTTATTTACCAGAAAAGAGCGGATAAAAAACCTTTTCCCCCAGCATGGTCGAAGTCAATCTCAACCTCTTAAACACCATCAGAATTGTGCTCTACGTGGCATCCGCCACGTTCCTCTGCGTGGCACTCGGATACTACCACGACTACTACCTGTATCCAGGAAGCAGCGCATCCAGCGAATACGTCAACAATGCAAAGAACAACAACAGCACGCTTAACCAGGTGCATGTGGCGGGTCGTTTTGGCCTGGTTGTGGTCATCGGACTAACAGTCATCCACTACGTGCTGTTTCTGCACACCGTTATCCCCGTTGGCATCCGCAACGGATACAATGTGTTCAACCGCACGCTGTTTATCCTGATCGCCTCGTTCGTCACCCTGCAGGACCCGCTGTTCCTTGTTGTCATGCGCTTGCCAGCCAGCGATTCCGACCATCTTAAGCAAAAGGTCTTCCCCATCCTCGGCGGATGTCTCGCTTGCATCTATGTTATTTTCGATATGGCCTGCTTGTTTGCCGAGAAGTGAGCAGACAAGCAGCCAGTGCGGCATTTATTATTCTCACATATTAGCTAAATACACCATATATTGTTGGATATCATATCAGAGCAGCTGTGCTTGCCAATAGGAAGCTATTTCACTCGTTGTGCTGAGTAAAGTGGCTGATCCGCACCCTTCTGTCCTTGTAGTCCTTGTGCCAGTGGTTCTGCGGTCTATCCAGGTTACAGAACATACCGGTGTCCGAGGAATTAAGCAGCCGGCCAAACGTGATATCCTCGCTGGAATGGAGCTCGCCGGTGATCGGGTACAAGGAGCACAGCCGCTCAAGGATCGCGCGCGTAAAGATGTATATCTGGCCCACGGGCCAGTAGTACCCGTGGTCCGCCGCAATGCCACCGGCGACCTGGCAATCGGTGGCGGCCATCCGGCGTATGACCTCATCGAGCTTTGATTCCGACATGATCAGATCATCGTCGATCTTGACATAGAAGTCGGTCTTCTCCGGAGCCCTGCACATGAGCTCCAGCGCATCCACCAGCTTGGACGAGAGCGTCCACCACTTGTAGCTCCTCGGCAGCCTGACGTCGCACCCGGTTGCCTTGGTATCCTTGTCGCAGTACCGGGTCGCCCGCTTGTGCAGCGTGAAGATGTCGTAGTAGTCGCTGCTGAAGTCCCCGCGGAACATGAATACCGTCGATGTGATGTTCTCGGGCGTCTTGCGCACTGGTTTCAGCTTGTAGAGCATCTCTGCGGGCGGCACAAGCGGGATCTCGGGCTCTGGAGCTGGTTCTGGAGCTGGAGCCGGGGCTGGTGCTGGAGCTGGAGCAGATTCCGGTGGCTCCGTCTGCTCCGACCCACCACCGCCGCCAATTCCGATGGAACCGATGCTCACGTAGCGGTAGCTTACTCCCAGCGTCAGCAGCGCAACCACCACCACCGTGCCAACGAGAAAGACCTTATGCCGTGTGAGCGCAAACATTTACTCAACTCGTACCTACTGATGCTATCCTCTATTTTTGGTGTCTGACACCGCCTTGAAATGATGTAAAATAGAAAAAGGGATTGTATTGTTGGAAATGAAAGTATAACTGGGAAAGGGAAAAATGAAGAGGAAACCGCCCTTAAAACCATCAGCGAAATCCGCTCAAGACTGCATGGTTGTCGGGAAACATCTGCTATTTTTCCATTTAAGAAATTAACGGGGAAAAATAAAAGCAAGGGAAAATCCATTCATTCCATCACTTTTTTCATGTTGGCAATGAGAGAGCTGGCTTAAAGTATAGTAGTTTAAGACCAATAGGAAACCGAATAAAGGAGGAAAAGGAAGGATCTTCGGCGTGAAAAAAAAAGCGAGCGCATCTCGATAAAACAGAAACTTACTTTTTCTAAAGACCACACCAGAATGCCAAAACAATAATGATTCAGACTACAGCATCAGTCCGCTTTGGATAACCAAGGATGTTCCTGGCTTTTTTTGTTCTAAGAATAGTCTCAATTGAAGTAAAAAAAGAGGGGTTTGAAGGGGGAATGGTAAATGAGGTGGGGGTGTGTGGATTTTTTTCATTTCCGCTCATTGTGCTGAGTAAAGTAGTTCAGTTCAAACCGACGGTCCTTGTAGTTAATGTGCCAGTGGTTGTCCGGCTTATTCAGATTGCAGAACATGCTCGTATCCGAAATATTCAGCAGCCTTCCAAACGTAATGTCCTCGCTGGAATGAAGCCTCCAGGTAATAGGATACAGCTGGCAGATCTTCTCCAGCATCGCGCGCTTAAAGATATACACCTGTCCGAGGGGCCAGTAGTAGTTGCGGCTCGGAATGATGCCGCCGGCAACCTGGCAGTCAGTCTCGGCCATGACCCTCAGCACCTCATCGAACTTGGACTCTGACATGATCAGATCATCGTCAATCTTGGCGTAAAAGTCAGTCTTGACTGGCTCGTTGCACATGAGCTCCAGCGCATCCACCAGCTTGGACGAAAGCGTGCCCCACTTGTAGTTCTTTGGCAGCTTGACATCGCACCCATCCACCGTGGTATCCTTGTCGCAGTACCGGGTGGCTCGCTTCTGGAGCGCAAAGAGATCGTACAGGTCGCTGCTGAAGTCCCCGCGGAACATGAATATCGTTGACGTTATCTTCTCTGGCGCCTCGCGAACCGGCTTGAGCGAGAACAGCTCTGCTGGTCTGGCCAGGCGTGGTGGGTCTGGCGCCGGCTTCGGTGCTGGATTCTCCGCTGGCTTTTCAGCCGGCTTCTCTGCCGGCTTTTCTACTGGCTTCTCTGCTGGCTTCTCTGCTGGGTCCGGCACCGGCTGCTGCGCTGGCTCCTGCGCTGGCTCCTGCGCTTGCCCCTGCGTGGACTCGGGTGCAGGCTTGGGGCTTGGCTCAGCCTTTGGCTCTGGCTGCGACTCGTTGCCGGGGCTATTAACGTAGCGATAGCTTGTATTAAACGTCAGAAGAGCCAGAACAATGATCACCACAATGACTGTGGTCCTGTAGCGTGTAAGGGTAATCATTGTCTATGGCAGTAGTAGCACTAGCAGCAAATAAAGGATTTTTGGATAGTGGAAAAAAAGAGTATACTTTAACAAAAATAAAAAAATCAACGGAAAAGAAAACACAAAATTCCAGATACATAAAAACAGGACGTTAAAGAGGTCTTTGCTACACATGCATGAAGATAGGATACGCGCTCTCTTTCACAAACAGTGGGTGCAAATCCTACAGTTTGCAGGCCAGCAGTGAAAGGAACCCGGAAAAAGGAACTGATGGTCATTAAGCATGCCGCTTTTATGCCCTGTGAATAGAAGTGGTGGTGGGGGGCGATCTCACCACAGCGGGGGAAAAAGAGACATTGTCATTTGCTCAACTGAGCTTTCCCTGTCTGTAAAGCTCAGCCAGTAAGAGAAAAAACAAAGCCACTCGCAATTTTATTTATTGCTTATTGAGCTCACAGCATTGTTCGCAACCCGCACATACCGATCGGTATCAATGGTTTTGCTGCTTGTAGTACTTGATCCTCAAGTGGTCGTCCCTGTATTGTCTGTGCCAGTGATTGTCTGGTCCGTGCAGATTACAGAACATGCCGCGGTCCGTCGAGTTTATCAGCTTGCCAAACGAAATGTCCTCGCTGCCTGGAAGAGATATCGTGACCGGGAACCTTGCACATATCTTCTCCAGAATGGCCCGTTTAAAGATGTATATCTGCCCAAGCGGCCAGTAGAATCCGTAATCCCTTGCAATGCCTCCGGCAACCTGACAGTCTGTTGCAGCCATGACCCGCAAGGCATCATCGAACTTTGATTCAGACATTATCAGATCATCGTCGATCTTGACATAGAAGTCGGTTTTGGTCGGCTCCTTGCACATGAGCTCCAGCGCATCCACCAGCTTGGACGACAGCGTGCCCCACCTGTAGTTCCTCGGCAACTTGACGTCGCATCCGTCTGCCTTGGTATCGTTATCGCAGTACCGAGTGGCTCGTTTCTGCAGTGCAAAGAGATCGTAAAAGTCGCTGCTAAAGTCGCCACGAAGCATGAATACCGTTGATGTTATCTTTTCCGGCGCCTCACGAACTCGCTTCATCGAATACATGTTCCTTACATGTGGCAGAAGCGGTATCTGGTATCTTTCTAGTGCGGCTTCCGCAGCGATGTGTGCGCTTACAAAGTAGTAGACGATGCCAAGAATCAACAGGATTGTGGCTATGGCGGCAGTGATAATCATCATGCCTTTCCGGCGAATGCAAAAGAACATTGCTGCGACTGCTGCTCTGTGAGTGTCTAGAAACTGATTATAATAGCTAGAGAAAATACAGTTGCTGTATACGTGCAAGAATGAAGAAAAAGTAAGCAAGAATAATAGAAACGAGTGAGTTGAAAATAGTTTGGAATTCTCTGCTTTCTTTTTTCTGAATATGGTTCAGGCCATTGACTGGGGGTTTTAGCCAATACATTTTGTTTTCTCTTGTCATACTATTCAGCCTGCATGAGCTATGTTGTTTTTTCTAGACTTTTTCACCTTAATTCCCTGCTTCCATTTTCCGCTCATTCAATCACGACGAAAGTGTGTGTGGTGGCATTTAGACTGACATTTATAAAAAAAACATAGAAAATCATAAAAAGCTCCAATAAATAGACTTCTCAGAAACAAAAGCGACATCTGGCCCATCCGCCATATGTGAGAAACCGAAATAGCAGTTACAGATAATGCATTGTGGTCAATATTATCTGTTTTGCTGCTTGAAAAACTTAATTTGAAGCCTCCGGTCCTTGTACTTTCTATGCCAGTGGTTCGGTGGAAAGTTTAGGTTGCAAAACATGCTTTTGTCTGTGGAATTCAAAAAGCTGCCAAAGGCAATGTCTTCGTGGGAATGGAATAATTTTTCAACAGGAAGCTTTGCGCAGATTTGCTTCAGTATAGCTCGCTTGAAAATATACATCTGTCCGAGTGGCCAGTAGAATCCATAGTCCCTTGCAATGCCTCCAGCAACCTGGCAGTCTGTTGTAGACAGCATCTTCAAAATCTCGTCAAACCTGGACTCTGACATTATCAGATCATCGTCAATCTTGAAGTAAAAGTCGGTCTTCTCCGGAGCTTTGCAAATGAGCTCCAAAGTATCCGCAAGCTTGGACGACAATGTGCCCCACGTGTAGTTTCTTGGCAGTCTGACGTCGCACCCGTCTGCTTTGGTATTGTTGTCGCAGTACCGAGTGGCTCGCTTCTGCAATGCAAAAACATCAAACAGATCGCTGCTAAAGTCGCCACGAAACATGAACAGAGTCGATGTTATCTTTTTCGGTGCCTCGCGAACCGGTTCCAAAGAATATAACTCTTTCACGTAAGGCAAAAGCTCCTTTTCTGCCTTTTCTCTTGCGGCGTTGCGTACACTTATAAGCCGGTAGCTTATGCTGGATGTCAGTACCACCAATACCACTGCAAGCGCAATAAGTTTACCCTTATGGCGTAAAAGTGAAAGCATTCCCTCTTTTTTCATTACGCCTACCCTAGCTATTAATTAATTTTGGAATTGTATAGGCTGTACGTATAATACATGAAGAGTATTGACAAGAGGTTTAAAGAATAAAACGGAAGAGAAACTCGCCAGAATAAAACTTTTTAGAATGAAGAAAAAGGACGCGCATAAACTGTGGCAGGAAATGTTTGCAGAATATTTCTTTCCGTTATTTGCGAATCCCCCCTCACGTGGTAGGATTCCAGCAAACTCTTGCATGGAAAATAAACTACAAGAAGCCGGAATGTTGCTTTATTTAACAAAGAACGTCACTGAAAAAGCACCAAAGATGCCAGCTGCTATGGATAGACTATTGATAGTTAACTACGTTGATCTGAATAGGTATTGCCTAAATAATAATTCAGATATTTCACCTGGGAGAATCAGGCACGAATCCATACGATTCTGCTGACAAGCAGAATTGCACGCACGTCATTCTCAGTTGAAATGAAATACTACACTCTGCATTTGTCAGCTAACAGATACCACAGCAGCCAGTCTTTTTCTCTTTTTTTTGCCATCGGAGGACAAAAATGTGTATTTAATTCAAAGCCGAGGGCCGTTCTCCGAAATATGAAATCACAATTACATTTTATGGCTTGTGATTGTTCCATCTGGTTTTTTTTCTTCTTTATTATCTTGTCATTCTTTGCAAAAATGACAAAATGGTACGCTCAAACTTTATTAATAACTAGTTCAAGGCCAGCCTTTTATTACATTAGTCAGCGAGTTTTAGCCGCAGTATGTATCAAGATCGACCAAGCAATATTAGAGTATCCCAATTGTTTGGGACCCGATTAATAATCCTCCCAAGCATCTCTCTTCAGTGCTCATTTCCTTCAACAATTGCCGGAGATTAGAGCTTGTGCGGAAATATGAAAATAAATTATGTTGATAAGAGCAGTTGGCCAGAACAAAGCTAGAGGAAAGAAAGAATTGTTTGGCATTACAAACAAAAGAAAGAGTACTACAGCTCATGCATCTAGCACAATGAAAATGGTTGCGCCATATTGTCTGCGCATTGGCAAAAAAATATTCCAGTATTGCTGCTGCTGTAGTTTTTTTCTCTGGATATATAAAAGACCACTCGCTGTATCTTCCCTACTCCTGGCAACATTTCTTTTTCTCTATTTTTTATTAAAAGAAAAATAACATTATTCTTTTGTATTATCCTTTAAGAACATAGCAACTAGTATCAGTAGGAAATGCCTTCTCAAGTCACACGCGTTGCGCTCAAGCACCATGTTCCTGGTGGTTATCTCAAGGAGTCGGACTTTAGCGTTGAAAAGGCTCCAGCGCCTACCAAGGATCAGCTTAAAGAAGGCCAGGTGCTCCTCCAGCCTCTCTACTACTCGGTCGATCCCTACCAGCGCGGCCGCATCTCGGGCACCAAGGACAGCTATGTGGATAGCTACGCCGTCGGACAGATAATCACCAACTTTCTGGTCGGCAAGGTGGTTGCGTCGGCCAGCAAGGAATTTAAGGAAGGCGACATTGCTCTGCATAACAACGGCAGATGGGAGTCCGAGTACATTGTCAGCGCAAAGGAGCTGACCAAACCGCCTGCCCAGGGCAACATTGATCCTCTAGAGCTGGTCGGCGTTCTCAGCATGCCCTCGTACACTGCGTACTACGGCTTGGTTGTCATTGGCAAACCAAAGGCTGGCGAGACTATCCTTGTTTCGTCTGCATCCGGCGCTGTTGGCCAGATGGTTGTGCAGCTGGCAAAGGCGCGTGGCCTGAAGGTTGTTGCTGTTGCTGGCTCCGATGACAAGGTCGAGTATGTCAAAAGCCTTGGCGCCGACGTTGCATTCAACTACAAGACTTGCGGAGACTACACTGCTGCAATCAAGAAGGCTGCACCGCAAGGCGTTGACATCTACTTTGACAATGTTGGTGGATCGTTCCTTGACGGCGCGCTTGCCAACATCAATCCGTTTGCGCGCATCATCGTCTGTGGTGCAATCACCCAGTACAACCTTTCGTCGCCCGACCAGGTGTACGGTGTGAAGAACTTTACTAGAATCCTCACAAAGAAGGCATCTGTCCAGGGCTATATTATCCTTGACCACTACAACACCAAGGAGCAAAGCGACTTTTTCAACGAGGTGTCAAGGCTCTACAAGGAAGGAAAGATAAAGTACAAGGTTGATCAGACCGAGGGTCTAGACAATGCGCCTCGCGCTCTTATTGATTTGTACGAGGGCAAGAACTTTGGCAAGAGCGTAATCAAGGCAAAGCTCTAGTTTTTTATTTTTCATTTTATTTATTATATTCATTTGGTTCTGCGCTTCAGAAGAGAAATAGAAAACAGTAAAATGTCTTATTCGTAGTCACCGCATTGCTTTGCTAAACAATTACACATTATGGTGAGTAAGATAGTCAATTCTTACTCGGCGGTCCTTGTAGCGTCTGTACCAGTGGTTCTTTGGCTTTTTCATATTACAAAACACGCTTTGGTCTGTCGAGTTTACTAGCCGTCCAAATGTAATGTCCTCGCTGCCTGAGAGATCCATTGTAATCGGGAACCTTGCACATATCCTTTCCAGTATTGATCGCTTGAAAATGTATATCTGCCCAAGCGGCCAGTAGACCCCGTAGTCCCTTGCAATGCCTCCGGCGACTTGGCAGTCTGTTGCAGCCATGACCCGCAAGGCGTCCTCAAGCATCGAGTCCGGCATTATCAGACCATCGTCGATCTTGACATAGAAATCGGTTTTGGTCGGCTCCTTGCACATGAGCTCCAGGGAATCCACAAGCTTGGACGACAATGTATCCGCATTGTAGTTGTTTGGCAGCTTGACGTCGCAGCCGGCTATGGTGCTGTCTTTATCGCAGTACTTTATGGCACGCTTCTGAAGAGCAAAGACGTCGAAAAACTTGCTGCTAAGGTCTTCACGGAACATAAACACCGTCGATGTTATCTCTTTTGGAGCCTCACGAACGGGCGTTAAAGAATACAGCTCCTTTACATGAGACAGATAAGGGGTATAGTATTTGTGGCTTTCCCTGTATGTGCTCACATAGTGGTAACCCGTGCCAAACGTTAGCAAAAGTACCACCAGTACTCCAACAACTTTAAAAGGGAGCTTGTGGCGAACTAGAGAAAGCATTGTTGTCGGTTCTGCCTTTATTCGCACGTATCCAGCGGGTTTTTGTCCCTCCTTGTTTTCTCCGGCTAAACAATAAAGTATGTATGTTCAGACATAAAAGAATAATAAAATTGAAAGAAAATGAAAAGAAACCTCTGATATCAATACAAAACGTGAACAAGCGCTTTGTTTTTTCTGTTTTCTCACTCGTCACAATGCATGTGCGCTTTTCTTCCTTTTCCTAAAACCAGTGACAAACAGCGCGGTTTTTAAAGTGTTTGTTAAAGCGGAAAAATGTTGTCATAAAATTGAAAACTGCTTAAAGCCCTGGCCTTTTCTATACACAGTCCGTGAAGCAGAAAATACAATTGTAAACAAAGACCCACACATAATAGGGAACAATGGAGATTTTGGAGATTATGTGGAGAAAAATTCATAAGAAAGGGTTCTAAATAAGGGGGAAATTCATTGATTCATTTATTCATTCATTGCCTGTGCTGTTTACCGCCTCTCATTGTGCTGTATGTAGTACTTGATCTCCACACGACGGTCCTTGTATTTCTTATGCCAGTGGTTCTCCGGCTTGTGTAGATTGCAAAACATGCTCTTGTCGGTTGTGTTTAGGAGACTGCCAAACGAAATGTCCTCGCTGGAATGGAATATGTTTGTAACGGGAAGCTGTGGACAGATTTTCTCCAGAACGGCCCGTTTGAAGATGTATATCTGGCCTACAGCCCAATAGAATCCATAGTCAACAGCAATACCTCCGGCGACCTGGCAGTCTGTTGCAGCCATAGTCCTCATGGCATCCTCAAGCTTTGACTCTGGCATTATCAGGTCATCGTCGATCTTGACGTAAAAGTCGGTCTTCTCCGGAGCCTTGCACATGAGCCCCAGGGAATCAAAGAGCTTTTCCGAAAGCGTGCCCCACTTGTAGTTCTTTGGCAGCTTGACATCGCACCCATCCACCATGGTATCCTTGTCGCAGTACCGGGTGGCTCGCTTCTGGAGCGCAAAGAGATCGTACAGGTCGCTGCTAAAGTCGCCCCGGAACATGAATATCGTTGATGTCACCTTTTCCGGAACCTTGCGAACCCGTTTCAACGAGTAGAGCTCGTCTGGATGTGGTAGATGTGGTTTGTTCCTCTGCTCTTCAATAAACGCCTGATGTTGTTCGGGCGTCATTTTTTCCTCCTTCTGCTGAGGCTTTTCCTGCTCTTGCGGTTTCTCTGGTATCGCTGGTGGCTCCTCTGGCGACTTTTGCGGTGGCCGATGCGGCGGATGATGGTGCGGCGGCGGCGGTGGTGGTGGCGGATGCTGCCTGCCCAAACTTACGTTTGGAAAGTCCAAAAGATGGTAGCTGGCTGCAAGTGTCACCAATACCACCAACGCAGTAATCGAGACAATAATAACCCGATACTTTGTGAAAGAAATCATTGCCACGGCTTTTTTGTTGTTTGATGACAGGGGAGCTGTCTGTTTGTGTAAAAGGTTATTGTTACCCTGGTGTTATTATATGTAGTAGATACAGGTATAAGGTTTATTTAGAATGAAACGATGCGAAAAAAGAATAAATGTTGGATGTAAGAAGAAAAGAAAAGAACTCTAAAGGGAAAACAGTACACATCGGGCTGCGTCAGGGCAATGCGCGGTACCTATTTTTGTTTCTTTTTTTAATTCTTTTTACAGCAATTTTTCATTCAATCCCAAATATCGTGAAAAGGGCGCAAAAAAATTGGGCTTTTGTGCGCATCGTTGATCGTTTTTTCTGCTTTTAGATGCAAAGAAAAAATGCGACCCATTTCACCATCCAATGAAAATGAGGAGTGCGCTTGAACTCAGCACAGCTTGGGGGATTTTCCCTGTCACAAAAAGAAATTCCACTGCATGCTGTTGTTATTGGCTTGGCAAAGGGGGAAAAATACCACAACACTAATCACTAACGTTGCACAATGTGCTTTTGTGGCTGCAGTTTGAGCAGTCCGCGTTGGTTTCCGCATCAGCAAAAAGACGAACCAGATTATATAACCAAAGGCTGCATTGTTATTTACCTGCAAAACCCTAAAGACAGAACACACATGGAAACTTGTTCAACTTGTCTTGTCTCAGGCTTTTTGCAAATATGATTTTCAATTTAATAACCCAAATGTGCAGCAACCTCTTACAAAGGGCGCATATGGCAAAATCTTATTACCCTCCGCACACACACAATACATGAATATCATATGCACAACTGGTTGATTCCACATTTTCAGCTTTCCGATTAGAAACTGTGCTAATACTATTGTTTAGTTTTACATGCAGAATGACAAGAAAGAAAGCGAGAATATAAGAAGCAGCATGTGTATTACAAATGATTATATTTCTCATTTCCTTGATAGTGTGTCTTTTTCATTTCTTTTTTATTCATTGCTTAAACTCAATTATTGATTCTTTCTTATTTTGTGGCCATCTTCTAGTAAAGGAAAAATGACAACAGTTAGTGATGCCCCACAGGGCAATATCCCAGAAGTAAATGAGAGACCGAATAGCAATGAAGCAACATCGCTTCTCTCCACCTCGTTGTCAGATCTTGACATTACCATAGCAAACAATGACACTAAAGAGCCCTACATCATAGCAGCGATGAGAGAATTCAGGTTTATTGCATCAAAGAGTTCATTGACAACCTTGACACTTCTACTGGAATTCTCGTTTTTTACTGTAAACGTTCTGATTGTTGGACATTTGGGTGCAAAGGAGCTTGGTGCAATATCGCTGGGCGTAACCTTCCAGGTTATTATCGCAATGGCACCGACGTTTGGAATAGCCTCGGCAATGGATACATTCTGCAGTACTGCATTCACTGCTTCGCGTGACAAGACGCTTGTTGGCTTCCATCTCCAGCGGGGAATAATTGCAGTATGCATCTACATTGCTCTCATCACGCCGATATTGTGGAATGCCGAGTATCTTTTGCTGCTTCTAAGACAGGACCCAGAAGTTGCACATCTTGCAGGACTGTATTTGCGATTCCACACTATAAACGCATTGCCATTTGGAATATTTGAAACGACGAAACGCTTCTTACAGGCGCAGGGCTTTATGGAGGCTGGAACAATCATTACATCGGTTGCTGCACCAATCCACTGGATTAGCTGCTACGTGTTTGTGCTATCACCAAGATTTGGCATGGGTTTTGTAGGCGCAGCAATTGCCAACACAATCTCAAACACTCTGTTGGTAATTGGAATAATTGTTTTTACCTACTACAGTCCTGCTGCTGAGGCGTGGGGCGGTTGGAAGTCTAGCGCATTCCGTAACATGTGGGCCTTTTACAGGTTTGCTATTCCTGGAATCATTACAGTCTGTGCTGATTGGTTTGTATTTGACCTGCTTGCACTGGGAGCATCTTATTTTGGGCCTGATCAGCTTGCCGGAAGCGCCGTTATGGTTAACGCTGTTGTAAACATATACCACTTTAGCAACGGTATTGGATTCGGTGTCAGTCCTCGAATCGGCAACCACATTGGCGCTGCAAAGCCTCGCCAGGCACGCATAGCAGCCGATGTATCTTTAATATCAGCAGCCTTTAATGTAACTATTGGGTGTCTATTGTTGGCATTATGTGGTGACTGGTGGATATCCATGTACACAGAAGACCCTAATGTAGTTCGTGAAACAAAAAAGCTGATCCCCATTGCATGTATGGTGGTTTTAGGCGATGGCTTAAACAGCGTACTGGCAGCAATATTGCGTGGACTAGGCCGCCAGGAAGCTAGTTCATATATATTTCTAACTGGTCTTTACGGATTTGCATTGCCAGTGGCTTTATATATAGGGTACGTCAGACATGTGGAAACAGCTGGGCTCTGGTGGGGCACATGTGCTGGAGTTCTTATTGTTGCAGTGCTTCAGTTTGTCTACATCTACATGTTTATTGACTGGAAGGATGAAGTGCGCATCGGGTTTTTGCGACTTCAAGGCAGCAGCAGAGACAACGCAGAAGGTGCTGCTGGATTAGAGTAGTTTTGTTTAAAGTAACATATCGAACAGTTGTCTACTCTTTGCTTCATGTCAATAAACAGGTGCAAGAACATTGTCTACCATTACCTAATTAGCATGTTGAAAAGCAAGAATAATTTCATAAGCAAAACAGAGTTTGTTGACCATGAAATAAGAAAGAAACGTCTTTGAAATATGACGTCAAAGGGTGAAATTTGTGGAAAAGATGCAATCAAGAAACAATAGAAATGCATGTCTGCACACATGCGAAAGCCTGTACGTAAAAGGCTAAAAACAAGAAACGAGACAATTTGCTTTTGAAAGGCATGTGTAATTTGTAGTTAATAAACTTTGTGCGCTGACATGGTTTCATGTTTTTGTTTCATTGGAAGCACCAGCAAAAACAAAGCAAAGCAAAGCGCATCTTTAATTGCTTATTGCTTGGCGGTTCTCCAAACAAGAACGATTTTTATGCTGCATTATTTCATCAACAATAATATTTTTACTATGAGGAGTGATTACCATTTAGAAAAGACTGTAAATCAGAGGTGGTTCGGGTCAGAATCACAACAAGTCGCGATGGTGTAGTTGGTTATCACGTACGCCTCACACGCGTAAGGTCTCCAGTTCGAGCCTGGATCGCGACATTTTTTGTTTTTCCAGTTGGATTCACTGATGTCATTTTTTACGTATTTCACTATTTCTTTTTACAGATTGTGGATCTTGGCGCTTATTATTTATTTTGGCAGTGGCTGCATCATTTCCAGCCATGCAAATATTTTTTATAACTTTTTGACATGATGGGGCCCGCCACAACACATTTGGACTAAAAATATTACACATGTCAATGAAGTCGAGTGAAATAGGACTGCAATGTCTAGTCTGATCGTGTCAAATAACAAAAAAAGTGGATACGATTTCTTGGGCAACATGACATTGACATTGACATTACCCAGCCAGCTCTATTTTTTATTTGTATTTTATCAAGTCTGTTTTTTTTCTCAATTGACATGACATTAACAGGGCGAATACTTTGTGTTGGTGGTGGCATAACACTAACAGACAAGAAGGAAGGATATGTTTTCCTTCCTAGTATAAAAGAACGAATGTGGAGGGGTTTTATTTCTGATGTAGACTAGACCATCAGTAACACCACCACTTCGCATCTCCTGAACCACCAGCATTTATAACTTCATACATTGTGCATTACATAACCATGGCTTGCAATAACAAATCGTGCTACTTATGCGGAGAGGTCTTTCCGACTGAAGAAGCAGTTATCGAACACATCCAAGAGCGTCATTTTTACCCAGAACTCTACTAGATAATAAGCAGAGGAAGGCTCCAGGGGATAGGTAGCCAGTTATTGCATCGACCATGCTATTTTACTCGTAGGGAGATCTTGAGGCGATCATCATCTGTGCATTTATAGAGGCATTGTGTTGCATTTTACCATTGCATTTTAACATTCACTCATCCATTCATTCACGCATCCAGTCATACGCACATACTCACGCACACGAATGCATTCACACACACAGACACAGCTTTGTTTTTTTTTTTTTGCTTGCTTTAGTTCTCTACTTTAGTGTAGAAATACATTGATGGATTTTGCCATCCTTTCCATAACCATAGATCAAATACTCTTGTTGTTTCTAGCGGAAAGGATAAATGTATATAAACAGTACGTTTAGAATGCAGGTGGAAAAAGAAAAAACAACTAGAAACAGCAATTGCAATCAAAAGGACAAAGCTCGGTATCGCCTTCGCCCTCGCCTATACGCAAATCGTCCATATAAAAGACGCGCAAACCGTCCTCTGTGTACTTTGAAGACTTGCCTCGGGAATCGGCAAAGTCATCGTCCTTTGGGGGCAAATGATGTTGTTTTCTGCCATTGTTGTTGTTGCTGCCTTTTTTACTGCTGTTGTGTGGAAAAGCGGTTGTAGATTTGCCAGCGTTTGTGGCGTCAACGACTTTGACGGACGATGCCTTCTTCGGGGTTGGATTTGGATTTGGGGAATCAGTTGCTGCTGCTGCCGCTATTGAAGAAGAAGAAGAAGAAGCGCGTTTTGGCTTGGAGCTAAAGATATCGTCGATTTCAGAAAGCTTTTTGGAAGTGGAGGAAGTGGAAGTTGGGGGTTTTTTCTTGACGACCTTGCCAGCCTTGACCTTGTCTTTTTGTGCCATTGTCTTTTTCTCCCTGGTTCTTCAATGGAAAATAGCAAAGAGCGATCTATTGAAGAGGCAAGAAGAAAAAGAGAGGGGATAAACGACTGAATAATAAAACGTTTTTTTTTTATAAATTTTATAACCTTATGTGCAGCAATACTCTTTCGTATTCCATGATGAAAAAACAAGCAATTGGCTTTGTTTCATTTTGACAATGAACATGAGGTTTTGGGACAATATTTTTCTGAAAAAGTCTAGACGGGCACAATAAAAAACGATAGGAGGAGAAAAGGCGTGATTTTTATTGTTTTTTTGCTGTTGACGTGTTGTTTATTTTTCCTTTTACATTTACATTTTTTTTTTTTAGCAATTTTATTACCAGTCTACCTATCATTCAATCAACTGCGTTAAAGAGGGAGAATCCGAAACCTTTATGATTTGTCGTTGATCATTATATTTCGACAATGTTACGTGTTATTCAATCGTTCACCAAGCTCCAGATTACAGCCGCGGCGTCGCGTGGATTTGCAACAACAGCAGAACTTGCAAAGGCCAAGACGGCGGACAGCAGGGGTGCAAAGCCGGGAAGAAAGGAAGTAAAGAGCAAGGCGGCGAAGAAGAAGACAGCTAAAGCGTCAGCCAAGAAGGCAGCTAAAAAGCCGGCCAAAAAGGCAGCCAAGAAACCGGCAAAGGAGTTGTCGCCCTTGAGGAAGATGCTAATGTCCAAGAGACCACTTTTGGATGTTCCCAAGTCGCCGCCATCAAATGGATACGCGTATTTTCTCAGAGACCAGTACAAGGCGATGGCCAACAGCGGAGGAAAGGACAGCATTCCAGAGTTTTCACGCAAGGCATCGCTCAAGTGGAAGCAGCTGGGAGAGTCGGAGCACACAAAGTACGTGAACATAGCGAAGGCGGGGCTTGCGCAGCATGAGAAGGATATGCTTCAGTGGTGGAAGACCGTGGATCACAGGAAGGTTGATCTGGAAAACAAGCGCCGTAGACGGATCAACAGGGAGATCCGCGACAAGATCAAGGCGGGCGAGCCGACAAAGCTGTCAAAGTTCCAGCTGCTTAAGGACCCGCACCAGCCCAAGATGCCAGCCACTAACTATATTATGTTCGCCCAAGAGAAGCTGGCTGGTCAGTCCCCTGATCCGTCGTTGTCGCTGACCGAGAGAAACGCTGCTATTGCCAGAATATGGAGGTCGATGTCGCAGAGCGAAAAGGCACCGTATACCGAGGCTTATAGCGTGGAGCTGGCTGCGTACAAGGATGCGATGACAAAGTACAGGAACAGCATCGCTATTGGCCACTAAACGAGGTTTTGGACAACTTTTTTCCCCCTTTTTTCTCGCTTTTTTCTTCACTTCATTTTCACTAACCCCTCTTTTTCTTTGGCGGCGGTTATCAGCTGACATCTACCTGGCTGGTGATTGGTCCGTAGTCATGGACAATAAATATAATTTTTATGCACTTTTTGCGTACTTTTCTTTTTCCCATTTTCGTCATCTATTGTTTTGAGTTTTTGGATGATGTGTGTTTTGCTTTGTTCTGTTCCCACAGTCGGACATCATCACCACCATTCCGCTTGCTGTCTGGCTTTCCTTTGGCTCTTGTTTGCAAGAAAAGGAGAACCCGAGACAAAAACAAAAAGACTCGGATTTTAGATGGGCGGAGGGTGCCTGGGAATGAGTGAGGAAAAAAGCTGTGTTTTCCAGCCCCATTTTATTTTCCGCCTGCATGCGTGCAAGCAGTCTCAGGTATAAAAGGAGGCCAAAAAGACCCCCATGCGGCTTTCCCTTTCCCCTCTATCTTTTTCTTTTATTTTCCATATCACACTTGTAATCTCCGACACAGATATATATTGACATTACCATCAACCATCGCACCACATACAGCCCATATCCATCCACCAAGACATAATCAATCAACCAACAAGCAGACAACCTAGACGGTAATATTGTTATTGCTATACAGAACTCTCACTCCGGCTACTTGACCACCACAAACAAGCATCAAGGAACAAAGGGAAGAACAAGCGCTGAACCTGTACCTAGTAAGCAGAACAGATATGGAGCACGAGACAGTCACCGATGCGCAGCGCATGGCTCAGCGGTCCAAGTTCCTGACGGGGGCAACGGCAGTGGGCGTGACATGCGTGCCGTTCAGCGGCGGACAGCCCAAGGGCGGCGTGGAGGACGGGCCAGTAGAGATGATCCGATTCGGACTGCTTGATCAGATCAAGAGCATGGGATACGCGGTGGAGCTGAGCGAGGGGATGGACAAGTACGCAGCAATGCGGCCTGCAAGCGATCCGCCGATCGGCATACTGAAGAACCCGCGGTACGTAGCAGGCGCCGCACGGCGGGTGAGCGACCAGGTGCGCGCGCACTGCGAGGCCGGACGACTGGCAGTGACGCTGGGCGGAGACCACTCGATTGCAATGGGCACGCTGTCGGGTTCGGCAGCAGTGTACGGATCAGATCTATGCGTGATCTGGATCGACGCCCACGCAGACATCAATACGCCCGAGACCACGGGATCGGGCAACCTGCACGGATGTCCGCTGGCCTTCGTTCTGGGTCTGTGCGAGGCCAAGGAGCCGTTTGATTGGATTGTTCCGCGACTGCGTAAAGACCGACTCGTGTACATCGGGCTGCGCGACGTGGATGCTGGCGAGAAGGCCCTGCTGCGCAAGCACGGGATCTGCGCATTCAGCATGCACGATGTCGACAAGCACGGGATCGGCCGGGTGGTGGAAATGGCGCTGGACCACGTCAACCGAGACCGGTCGCTGCCGGTCCACATGAGCTTCGATGTCGATGCGCTGGATCCGTCCGTTGCGCCGGCTACCGGAACACCTGTGCGCGGCGGCCTGACGTTCCGCGAGGGCCATTATATCTGCGAAGCCGTGGCCGAAACCGGCTGCCTCGTTGCGCTTGATCTCGTCGAGGTTAATCCGTCGCTCGGCGATCCCGACTCCCTACGCCAGACCGTCGCTGTCGGCTGCTCGCTGGTGCGCTGCTCGCTTGGCGAGACGCTGCTGTGAGAGCAAAGTCTAGGATATACAGCTTTTTTCTTGATTCTAGTGCTTGGTGTTTCCGTTGGTGTTTTATTATATTCACATGACCGCAGCCATAACACATAGCTTATTTGGCCAGGAATGTGCTGTTCTGTTTTATTCCGCAGCAACCGAACCAATCAATCCATCAGCTCCAGAGAGGCAGCTATTACACATTCCAGAGCACCCATTAACTTATCCCCATTCCCATTTTCATTCCCATTCATCATCTTTCCTCTTGCAGAATGGCCGACACCCGCCGCAACCAACAGCAGCCCAATGAGCCCGGGACGGTCAAGCTCACAAGCGGCGACGGGTTCTCGTTTATAGTGCCCAAGAGCGTAGCGGACCACTCGCCCACGATCCGCAACATGCTGCAGATGTCGCGCGGCAGCAACGATGTGGTTGGGTTCACCGAGGCGCTGACCAACGAGATCAGATTCCCAGAGATCAAGGGCGGCGTGCTCGAAAAGGTGTGCCAGTACCTGATCTATAAACACAGGTACGTCAATTCCCCGGCCGCCGAGAATGTGCCCGAATTCAAGTTTGATCTGGAACTCGTGCTGGAGGTCCTGACGGCCGCCGACTACCTGGACTGCTAAGAGGAATTGGGGGTGGATGCTGTTTTTTGTTATAATATTTGTCTTTTTGTTTTCAATTTCAATTTTAAAAGATGTCTTGGGAACCTTTCTCTCCACGATCTGTGCTTGCAGGGCGTAAAAGTGGTAATGGGAATGGGACCACATCAGATGCTGGGCGTCAGTCGGCTGAATGGAACCGGCTGGCCGCGGGTCGGATGCATGGTTCGGAACCACTGCACATTCTCCACCACCCACTCGTCGGCCGCTGTGCGCCAGGCGCAGCTTCTGCAAACATTGTCCAGCCGCCGAGAAGCAGAGGGAATATGGCTGGCGGGCGGGGTTGCCGACACTGCTTCGATTGCCATATCCAACGCATACCGCAGCTGCGCAACAGCATCGGGATTGCCAGATTTGGATCCAGATCCAGCGTAGCCGGCCAACGCACAGAGCTCGTCAACCGGTGCTGTGCGCAGTGGCACATTGCCACCACTGGGTGTCTGTGCATTCTTCTCTGCGCAGCTCTCAACAAAGCCATTCAGCTCCTCCAGATCCACCGCTCTCGCCAATTCACCAGCGCTCTGAAGCGCCAGGAGACACGAGTGCACCGCAAGCACCGCCATCGGGTACCGCTGCACACCAGCCGTCAACTGTCGTCCGGGCATCTTCTGTGCAGCGCCCCACACATGCACTACAATTGCGCGCCTTTCCGACGACCCTTGCAAAACACCAGCAGCAGAAGAAGAAGAAAGCACGGAGCGCGGCTCGATGCAGGCGTCCCAGAATGCAACAACATCGCGGATACGCAGTGCGCGCAGATGCGTGCGGATGGCAGCGGCCCGATCAAAGTCGTAGTCGCCGTCCACGATGTGCGTCCAGACGAGCTCCCGTGTACTCGCTTCTGTTGGCACGAGGCATTTGTCAACAGCAGCAGCAAACGCAGCATCGCTCATCGCGCCCAGCACGTCACGGCGGAATGCGCGCAGAAACGCCTCGATGCGCAGCCGCAGGAGCCACGGCGTATCGCTGCCCTGAGCGCACAGACGCACTGCGCTGGCACCGTGCGCACGGCCCGCCCGCATACCGCCGATAAATGCCCCCCGCATCACGTGCGCCAGCACAAGAGTCAGCGCACACCCGCGTCTGCCGCCGCCGGCACCGGCCCCGCCTCCCGCCAGCATGGTGTAGCTGACGGCGCTGTACTCGCTGGCTGCAGAACCGGTGGATTCAGACGCATGGTCCACGTGGAGCTGGTATGTGCCCGGATCCAGGTCGTACGCAGGTGCCGCCGGTCTGTGGAGCGCAGGCGCCAACGGCGGCTGAAATGTGGCAGCGCCAGACGTACCCAGAAGGCCTCTCGTGATTTGCACCGTCTGCGCGCGCACCAACGGCGATGCAGCGGCAGCAAGCACAACGATGCGCGTGGCGGCAGCAAGCATCTGCTCCGCGGTCCGCACAAACCAGGCGTGGTCCAGCGCATCCAGCTCGCGCAGACTGGTTTCGTGCAGCCAGGAGTCCTGTCTGGTCAATCGCCTGGCGTGCCATGCCGCTGCGTCGCCAGGGCAATTCAGCCGGTGTGCGTGTGCGCTGCCGAGTTGCTCCCTGCGTACCGCCTTCTGCCGCACAAACCGCTCAGCCGTGTGCCTCGCGGGCACGGCTCGTGCGTTCTGCAGAATCCACATCAGAAGCGTCCTGAGCGTCGGCTCCTCTGCGGTGCCATTTATGGCGTCCGTAGGTTGGCTGACGCGGATTACCACGCCGGTGGCAGCTGCGCTGACTGAAAAATTGGCACTTCCCGTGCGCCAAACTCCTGCCATCTCCTGCAAGGTCTTCTCGTGCACTAGCGCCGCAAGCAGGTGCGTGCACTCTGCTGCGCGTGGCGACTGCGCGGAGACGGAGTTCTCCAGCAGTATGTGCACAGTTGCGCTTGCAGCATCTCCCTTCGTATCGGCCGCCCAGATCTCGCAGGACTCTGTCAATTCCAGCAGCCACGCGCGCGACGATCTGTCTGACAACGGCGGAACAAAAAGACCACGCCAGGCCCTGTTCCTGCTGCTGTATTTGCTGTCTGCTGTGCGCAGAACTGAGTCTGGCAGCTTGTCCTCTGCGTACCGGATTCCGTAGTACGGCTCCTTCTCTGCAAAACTATCCTTGCCGATGGGCGCTCCCAGCATGACACGACAGTTGGTCGGATGCAGCCGATTCAGGAAGCGCGCCAACTCAGCCACATCAAGACTGGTGTGTGTTTGCAGCACAGCAGCAAGTGCCTGATTTGCCGCGCACAGATCAGCCATCCGCTGAGCCACCATGACAACCGACTCGGCCGGTTCTGCTGGGTCGGCGGCGGCCCTGGCAGCTGCGACTGCCTCCCGAATTGCCGCCAGATACGCCAGCACCATCTCCGCCGTCTCCGCGTATTTCTCAAAGCCCTGGCCCGTGCATGCGACCTTGATGTGGAAGAACCCGCCGAACTCGGCTGCGCTGCCCAGCCATTCGCTCCAGCCGCTGACATTGTTCGCCAGACCAAGCCCACGCAGACTCGCTGCCAGCGCCCCTGCAACCCCTGTCTCCACGATGGCCGCCACGCAGCCGTCGACATTCCTTGCGCCGCTGCATATTTCAGTTACCGGAAATACCAGCTCCAGCACATACGGATTGCCCAACGTGTGAAACCGGACTACCCGCCCCATGCGAGCCGCCGGATACGGACTGCTGCTTACGCGGATCCGCGTATCGCCTCTGCTTTTGATGCTGCCAAATGCTTCCGCTACCTCCTCGGCTATCCGATCCAGCGTGCCACATCCAACAACGGCTGCGCGCATGATGTCGGCCGAGTAGTACTTTTCGAAAAACTGTCTCGCCACTTTCCTGCCGTCGCCGCTCTGCATATCCGCCCCTTGCAGCAGACCCTGCAGGGTATCCCGGTTCCCCGCGTTGGCTCGCGTGAGCGGATGGTCCTTGTCGCCCAGCGCATGGACCAGACGCTGGAGTCTCCGGTTATCGTTGCTGCATGCTCTCTCAAACTCCGCTTGAATAGAATCGATGGTTCTGCTATCCAGCGCCCCGAACCACGGCTCTGCCAAACACTGCCCTATTGTGCGTAGCGTCTTTCCAAACGCCGCATGGCTCACGGTCAGCCAAATCGTCGTCATAAACGGCAATACCTCGACGGCTGCTGCTGTCGCGCCATCGGCGTCCTCGCGCTTGTCACCACCAATCGACTTGCTAGTGCCATTACCGCAATTCACTTTTTCTTTTGTGCATCCATCGTTGCTAGCAACCACCAGATGCCCCACCAGGTGCGCCATCCCCGGCCACTCCCTCGGGTCAGCGGTGCTGCCAATATCGACGCGCACCGCTACCGTCGACTGCTTTGCCTCGGGGTTGCTGACGCAGCGCACACGCATCCCGTTGGGCAGTTGCACTATTCTCTGCTGGTTTCCCGCTTCTTTTACTGTTGTCTCCATATACATTATTCCTAAAAATGGTGGAAAATTAAATGTAAAGTGTAGGAAAGAAGCGAACAAGTGCCAATATATAAAATAAAATAAGGCAAAAGACGTCATATTGTTCTGCTAATATCTATTTCATTTTCATCCTCTCTCCTTTGCTCTTTTTTTGATGTGATCAATGATGCTCAATAACCATGAGAATAGAGCTTTTTCCAATACTGACACGCCATCATGCATGCCAATGCACATGTCTAAAGTGAACAAAAATATCCTCTCCACCTCACGTATTTGCAAATAAGGTGGTGTCGTGATGTGAAAGAGCACATTTTCTCTCATTGCTCTCCTGCGCTGTATTAGCCACACAATTTGCGTTGCTCAACAGATTATTTGGCGATCGGCCGGATCGTCGCTACACCCATATGTCTTCCTATCACAAAAAAGTTGAAATAAGGATTCTCCAAAAATGGGGCCTCCGTGGATCGAACACGGGACCGTACGATCTTCAGTCGCACGCTCTCCCACTGAGCTAAGGCCCCAAAATAAGCCCTATTTACGCGCTTCTGACTGTTTAATTTACAAGAGCTACTCACCATAGGACGGATTTTTAAAATTATACATCAATTTGTTTTGCTGCTTTTTTTGTTAGATATTGCTTATTATGTTACACCGAAACAGCAGTTATTATTATAGATAAGTGGATTCATTATTAAAACTAGTCATGCCGTGCTTTTTATTGCTTTTTGATGCTATAAACGGTATTATTTAAGCATTATGCACAATTTTTACCAGCATATTGTCCATACACATGGTGTCTGTTGAAATCTGGAGAATATCCAAGGAATAAAACAATGACAAAACGTAATAGCGCAAATAAGCCTAATGCAAAATAAACATGTAAATCGGGTTGTTTCCACGAACAAAGTGTTACCAATCCTTTCAACATGTAGTTTTAATACATTCTCAAATCAATTTATCCTTATAGTTGTGACTTGCAATCTCTGCTTATTAAGAAGTCTGCATCAGATTTCCCAATTTTATTTTATTTTTCTACTCATATTCTAAATTTATCACTAGGAATATAGAACCTGTACGTATTATGTAAGATGCACGCGTGGTAATGTTGGACATAAAGGGGGTGCTGCATGTAAACCACCACCGTGTACTAATAAAAACTGTATACATTAATAAGAAAAAATAATTCAATAGATAGTTTTTTTATCAATATTGACTTGTTGATATCTGGGAAAATAGCCAGATAATATATCAATAAACTTTTTAAACTATTGAAACTAGAAAAAGTGTTATTATAATATGTAGGGGTATGTGTAAAGGGTATCTGTTGCTCAGATGAGATAATCTGATAGCAGCGTCTATCGTTGATTAGCTTTTATATGGATATCATAGCATCTTTGTTTATTTCTGTAATGACCATACATTCCGAGACAATATATTAATTGGTCAAGATAATGGTCGAGTTGCATGAATTAAATGAAAATGTATATCTATATATTTGTTGCTGAGAGCAATGAGTGAGGACCGGAGATCGGCGTTTGACACTTATCAGCCCTCCAAATGATATG
>JANBTT010000158.1:0-31932 GCA_027578915.1 Coemansia sp. RSA 1200 | reverse complement strand
TAATACGGAATTATATGAGTACGATCAAATGTTAACATTCCGCTCAAATATTATCATTGTCGTACGTCATCATAACACAGATTGTGCTAGGTTATAGTATTTAAGCATCCATTTGCAGAGCAACCACTGTTAACTTTTGACATATACAGTGGCTCAAGGAACTATTGCAATGCTTTTTACATTGTCTGTTTATTTACAAATATCTGTTCAACTAGTAATTGGAATAAGCTATAATTATACTTATGTAGTATTCATTACACACTACCAGAAATTATATTATAAATGTTTGTTACATATGTGTGTATAAAGTTATTAATTATCAAAAATGTATATGTCATTGCAACAGTTTCTTGGCTGATGGTTAAAAATGGATAATATTAAATATCCAATTTTTTGTAACTACTTTATGCTAAAATTACAGCAGCAACAAGCTCAGATATTGGGCTAATTAGTTCAAGTTATTTCTTTATTTCCAAAAGTGCTTCAGACATTTTGGGCTTGCTTCCAAAGTTGACAGATACTGCTTAGCATATGCTTATACAAATTGAGCTTTTGTTTAAAGTTAGCTCAATAATATTAATTATGCTTTATGTCAAAAGGCTGTATTAACCATTAGTGTATAGAAATACCTTCTTTGTTTGACCATTTTATGTGGTTTTTGTAGCATGTTTTAAATCATTATCATCTTTGGACACAGAATTATCCTTCCACAAGTCATGCCAGACTAGTGCAGCTATTAAATTATTTTTAAATAACATTTAAATAATGTGTAGAGTTGTTTATTTATTACCTTGGCTGGCCCGCCATTTCTATGGCTTGAAAAGTGGCTCCAAAATGATTAATGATTTACCATCATATTTGATTGTACCCTATTCATAATGATTTTTTAGCCATGAACCCCAGCCTTCCATATTTAATTATGCCTGTCATAGGATTAAATCAACATAGTGTTGTTGGATATATATAGTTCATCCCCCCAGAATCCGATGTGGAATCCGGGTTGGCTTCCTTTAGTCATTTTCCAGTTATCCCAATATATCTCTTATATTATACCACAATGCCTATCAGAATCTATTCTGTTAACTTTAAATTAATTACAATAAATAACCTTATTTTAATTCTCAACTGTTCACAATTCATATCATTGTTGTCAATTCAAGCCAAAGAAGCCAATAACATGCAAAAAATGTTTTATTATTTTTCTTTTAAAAATTTGGACATGCATTATTGTAAACTTTAGTTACCACAATAATTCTTTTAATGTTTTTAATAAATAACTATTCAAAAACCCTCTCCCCAAAACTTTCCTCAAAACATAGAATATCAGTGCTTTTTATAGCCACTGACTATCCTATTCTCTTTGGAAGAATGCAACTATTTAGATCACATCCTAATACGGAATTATATGAGTACGATCAAATGTTAACATTCTGCTCAAATATTAACATTGCCATATGTCATCATAACAACCACATACCTAATCATTTTGCATTTTCAAGTAATGTCAAAGAAAATAGTCTATATTTTTAATAATTAATGCAAGGATATTCCAAACAGGCCAGTCTTTTAAAAATTGATGATTTGGAAAATATATTGTGTACATACAAAGCCCACCTCAAAAGACAAAAATATTATGGTGCTATACCATTTGCTTGCTGGAAACCTGTTGTTTTACAATGAACCATCCAACATTAATAGGCTAGAATCTGGAAATATTGGCAAGTAGTTTTCCATGTTGAACTTGTTGTGGGAAATAAAACCAACCTTATGTTTAAATGATAAATAGAAGTTTATTTACTAAACAATGCAAGAAAAAAAAGAGACAAGGGAAAACTCTTTCCTTTGCTGTATGGGAGGAGTGGATTATAAACCCCTCCAACATTTTCCTGTCTTTGTAGTGCATTGCATCTCATGGATTGCCCTGATATAGGCCTTGATCAGAGGGTTCCGTGATAAGCTAATGAAGGATTCTGCTTGGTATGTATTTGATACAGGGGTTGGTGTTTACCATGCATCACTGATCTTTATTCACTAAACATTCAACTCGGAACTGTCGAATTTCAGCTGCAATCTGTTCTTTCCAACGGTTTGCCTGTCTCACATGCTGAATCCATCATAAAAACAAGCAAACCAATGGAATATCTTTTTGACAGTTTGATATGTAGTGTTATTACCTTTGAAATCAACAAAATTGGTTGCGAAAAGCATAAACACTCATAATTATGTGGGTACCTATTAAATGTCCATTTACTTCACTATCAGGAGTACCCCGCCCCTCCCCTGATGCATGACTTGCAGATTTCATGCAGCAGCGCAGCACTTGGTGATTTCAAGCACCTCAGATTACCGTAAAAATAGATATGCATGCGCCTCCGGAGGTTTGAAGTTCACCCTCAAATAACATATGCCGATTTTTGTGGTTTTAACACGTGCGCAAAATTGGAGCGAGGAAGTACCATTTTACATAGATTTATCGATTTATATGAAATCAGATTAGATAAAGTCGACTGTATGCATTTTTACCAGATCTAATTAATATTACTAGCCACATGTTTAATTAGTTTAATTTGCGGCGTTTAATTGATGATAGCCAATGGCTGGGTGTGAAAATTAAAATAAACAATAAGCTGGCATTTACTTCGTTTTGATGCATATTGCCTTTCACTTTTTTTTTCTCACTTGCCTCATTTTTTCCTTTATGTTCTTTAAATCCCAAACAAACTGCATTTTACTTTTTTCCCCTTTTTTAAAAGTTTTGTCTCCAAAGCAGAAATATACTTGAAATGAACGATTCCGCTGTGGGTCAAGTATTTGATGCCCTGAGATTTCTAATTCAAACTCAAGCAGAGCGTGATAGAAGACAGGAGGAGCGTGATAGAAGACAGGAGGAGCGTGATCTGCGTCTTTATGAATCAATAAACGGACTTGTTGGATCCCAAAGGGAGCGCGACAGGAGACAGGAGGAGCGTGATCTGCGTCTTTATGAATCAATAAACGGACTTGTTGAATCCCAAAGAGAGCGCGACAGGAGACAGGAGGAGCGTGATCTGCGTCTTTATGAATCAATAAACGGGCTCGTTGAATCCCAAAGAGAGCGCGATAGAAGACAAGATGATTATTTTAACGAGCTTCGACAAGCCAACCACAATGTTCTTGTTCGTCTCGATAGCATGAGTAGAGTTTCCGCAATTCCTCAGCAAAATATCTTTAACCGCACATATGTAAGTAACAGTCAATGTTATTTTTAATTTCTTCTACCGGAAAACGATACGGATTCTTTGAATTATGAAAGCTAAATTTGAACCATACACTTTGTTTTATATCTATTTCTAGCAAGAAGCTTTACCGCCTGCCCTTGCGCAAACACCTACAAGGGACTCGTCTCGCTCCGTTCATTTTAGTGCGAACACTACCCCAGCCACGACAGGTAATATAGACATTTATACTTTGCTACTATTATTATAGTAGCCCGGTTGTTAATATCTTTAAATGTTCTGTTATATTGACTGTAACTGGTTCAAATGGCTTAAAGTTGTTCTATTTGCCATCAAATATGTAGAATCCACCCCATACAACCGTAACACACAATCGGGTGTAAACGCAAAGGAACGCCAGAAGAGCATTGGGGTGTATATGGTCGATAAACCCAACAGATTCACAAACACTCAAGCGCTGCTAATGGAACATGGACTTCAGCTGCCGGATCTTGGTTCTTTGCATGACGCTGCTAGTAGTATGTATCAGATACGCCAGCTGTTTCAGAGAGCATTTTCAGCATCGAATACCTTTATCAAGGAAGTGGTCAGCCATAGTCTAACGGCAGAAAAATACGTTCAGCGAGCAATGTCTATTCTTCTTGACTGCATTTACGCCATTGTTAACAATAACGGCAAAGCAGCACAGCTACTACATCGTGATACCTCCAATGCGTTCATGGGGCCTAGCAAGCTTAAACCTGACTTTGTATTTGCTTTGGCAGGCGCAAAGGCACTGGAATGGTCGAATGTGGCAGCGGTTTGTGAGCTTAAGGCCATCAACAGAGGAGAAGAAAATCAAGTTCTTGGACAGATATACTCTTACTTTAATTCAATGTGGCAAGCACAGCCAAGGCGGCATTGTATCGGTCTCTACTCGTTTAAAGAAGAGCTACATCTATTGGTCAATACACGCGGGAAAATCGATCACGTAACAGTTGGAACGCTTCCTTTTGTTAATCCTGCAACAAAGTCCGTCTACTCAAAGAATGAATCTGAGGAGATGACGTTCGAGACAAACAATAGCGAAGCGGTTGTTCAAACGTTAGCAATGGTGTTTATGCTTAGTCACAAGCAATGCGGATTCCTTGCTCCCCAGCCACGCGGTGTCTATGGCGACTGTTTTGGGCTACGCAGGTTAGAACAGAGCGAGTCCCAAGGCAAGGCGATGCTTTCAGTAGTCGTTGGAGCAAAGGAGCATGCGGACTGCGTAATACAGTTGTTTGGCGGTGGCTACCTTGGTGGTCGTGTTCTATTCCCGATAGGCACAACATCATGGGTTCACAGGGCGAACGTTGACATACACAATGGAGGCCAGCCTGGCAAATCTGAGGCTGTCGTCAAGATCCAATGGCGGCGTAGCTCTCGCAGCTCTGAACAGTGTATTTATGAGCTGCTGCACCAGATGGGCGTGCCAAACATTCCACAGGTTCTGTTCGGCGGAGAGATTACATGTAGCCCAGAGTGCGCCGCAACAAACTGCGATATCCTTGTTCTGGAGGAATGCGGGATTGAAATTGGCAAGTACATAGGCAAGCTTCGTAGCGGATCCGAACATAATCATTGGAGGCTTTTGGATGTCGTCTGTGGCTATTTGCATACGATCTATGCAGCCTGGTCAGGCAACACGAAACACGTTCTTCATCGTGACATCTCGTCAGGGAATCTAATGGTGCTTGGGAACAGCGCAAAGATAATCGACTGGGAGTTCGGTCTTTTCCTAGATGCGCAAGAGAGCAGAACGAGCGTCAGCAGCAACCCATTGACTGGCACAATGGTCTATGCGAGCCTGGATGTTCTATCAGAAAAAAGCAGCCGATCGCCCATGGACGATGTTGAATCGCTGTTTTACGTTTTGGCGCACGGAATTGAGAAAGTCTATCGTAGCGAACGGATAACCGGTAACAGCTCAGGGCTTTGGGATGCACATGCAACAATCGAACAGCTTCTCGATGAAAGGCAGAAATGGTTTGTCTCCAAGCAAAAGTTCTTTACACGCATCAACCGAAACTGTCCCGCTCTTTGGGTGGGTCTTCTTAGCACGTTGTATGATGTCCTGCAGATTGGCACGCAAATAACCCAAATGGAGGACTTTGCGTCGAAGGTTAGCATTAAACATGCGGTAGAAGGGCTGCTTTACAGAATTATGGAATTGCTGGGAGCCAACCTATTGGCAGCAAGCCATTATGGCCAGTTAAAGGTTTTTCACTCCAGCAACATCTTTTAAAGCTTTTTATACACTACATATTGTCAATGAATAAAAAAAAGTCAGCCAACACTGCTATAGCTACTACCCAAACGCCAACAAAGGGTCCCGCCAATCACAGTGCTAATCTGCTGGATCAGTTAACGCGTAAATATGTTCTTCCAATCGCCAAACTTTTTTAAACTTTTTTATCCCTTGTTTTCTTCAAATTGGTTCTACTTGTTTATTTTTTTCATTTGGTATACATTATTCAGTTGATATTCTGCTTTGTAAGAGAATTGGTAGCATTTAAGGTTTAATTCGGCGAAAATGAACAAGTAGGTGGTAGAACAAGTGATCTACATGCTACAGCTTGTGCACAATGCAGATACACCAGAAGGACAACGAAAAGAAGCGCAAGAGTTCTGCCAACGCTTAAAGGATAGTCCAGAGGCCATGCGTCATGGTATTGAGCTAGCATCGATGGTGTCAGCAAGCAGTGGACTACCGCCTCAGGCCCAGCACTTTGGACTGCAACTAATTGAGCATGCGATACGACATCACTGGCGTCGAAACACATCGTCAAAGGGTAAATCATTATCCGTGGGAGGGATGCTGGAAACCGACGATATGCTTCAACTGCGTGATCAAATGTGGAGATTGATATTTGAGGCGTGCGAACAGGGAACCGCTGCGTATATCAAGGAAAAGTTGGTGTCAGTCATGGTGCAGCTGATTATTCGGTTATGGCCGTCCATTCAATGGTGCAATTTAAGCAACCAGCTGATGCAGTTATACGTGTCGTCTTCTACTACTTCGTCGGCGCATCGCGAAATGACGCTGAGCATCTGGAGGACGCTGGGTGAGGAGATGTTTGTTTATGACTGGGACGCAATGGCCACCGTGCGCAAAACCGATCTGATTAACGGAATTGTTGGTGCGCTGCTTCCGAAATCGGTTGTCGTTGAGCTTTATCCGACCGGTTACCGGATGAGCGGCGATGTGCGCGACGATATCGGTAATGGTAACAGCAATGGAAAGAAAGCCGCACCGCTTCCGATTGTGCTTGAGGCTGGAAATGAGGATGGCTGGCTTCTGCGCTGGGCAGCCCACACCAGCGACGGCGCGGTGAATGAGCAGGTACTTGTAGCACTGGTTGACACGATAGGCGTGTTTATGGATTGGGTGCCAGTAAAGGCACTAAGCACAACGCAGGTGGTTCCACGACTTGCATCGCTTCTGCAGACATCTTCGAGCGACACTGTGCGCCTGCGTGTGGCCACGGCGCTTGAAGTTATTTCGCGACGCATAGCTGTTATTGGCGAGGAACGCGATATGGTTGTGCTTGAGTTTGCACAGAGCTACGACGGCGCTGTTATGATGGCGATGGGCGACGCATATCGCAGTACTCTGGCGCCAGCAAATGAAGAGGCGTGGGTAGATTCGGCTGATGCGCTTGCGCTGGCTAAATCGGTTTCGCAGATCTGCAGCAATCTGGCAGCGTTGCAGTGGGCGCGCAAGTAGCTTGAGATTAATGTTCTCCCACATCCGGAGCGATTGCTTGAGCTGCTGATGGCGCTATGCAAGGATAAGCGGTACACAGTGGCCTCTGTTGCGCTTGGCGGATGGAGTGCAATTATCAAGCACAGCACGCTTTCTCGCGCACCCGCCATGGCTGCCACCTTTAGCACGCTTACCGAACATGCAACAACTGCGTTGTTTGGAGTGTGTCGGTCGGCCCATTTGCTCTCTGAAGCCATATCCAAGGGCGCACAGGCAGACGCCAGCAATGCCATTGGGATTGACGAGGACGAGGCTGATCTGTTCGAGTCGCTGACGGAGCTGCGCACATTCCTCACTAGCGAACTCCGCACTCGGCTGCTGGCGATTGTTCGCGGGATGTGCGATCTGGACCCTGCAGGGTTTGTCGGATGGATTCTGCCGTCGCTAGTTCCGGTGTTTTCTTCGGAGCAGCAACAACAGCAGTCATCCTACGTAGGCCATGTGTCGGTTATCGAGGCTGCGTTTATGACGGTCGCTGCGATTCTTTCTACACTTGACGATGCCGAGCAACACGCGCTGGCCGAGGGCGATGACGATGTTGTGGCAACCATTCGCAAGGCCCGTGCGCCCTGCTATGAGCTTGGTCGTCGTGTGGTTTCTTTCGAGACAACCAGCACACAACTGACCACGAGACAACTAAACACGCCTCCGTCGTTTTCGTTTCTTCTGCGCCGCTCTGCCGTTGAGTCGTCGGAAGAGGCACGTGAGCTTCTGTTCTTGGTACTGCAAAAGTGTGCTGGATACCTGGGGCCGCCAACTACCCAGCAGCAGCAGAAGGAGGGCGGAGATGGCGATGTTCGTGAGACGCGCAATGTTGCCAGACGCGCTACGGCTGCCATGGTCAGACTTGCTGTGGCTATTCCTGATTCGCTGATGCTGATCTACCATGATCTGTCGCAGCTTGTGCAGAGCCGGATGGCCGATCCTGGCATTGCTGGAACGATCAAAAATCATCTGGGCGAATTCCAGTTGGCGCTTGTCTCTGGGGCCACCACCGCTGTGGGCCTAGCGGAGCGTAAAGAGCTGGCGCGGCCTATTATCCGTCCGCTCATTGACTCGTTAGGTGAATTTAGTTCTGCGTTACAGTTGCCCGAATCATTTATGACGATGCTGCTTGGACTGCCCGCGTTAGACCAAGCATACGCCCACAGTAACGACGGTGAGGGAGAAGGTGGAGGAGTGCTGTCTGCAGATGCAAAGCAGACCCTCGACAGCGCCCGCGGTGCTCGTAACAGGCTTTCACATATCCTCACCACGCTGCATATCTATCCGAACCGCATGTTAAGTAGTGGACAGCACTTGGCTTCTTCTCTGTGGAGCGACTATGTGGGCGATTTGGTTCCTACGATTCTGTTTCTTGTGCGATGCATCCACACCACCAACCATCACTCTCGCTCCTACACATTCTTGTTCCTGCCATTACACCCTGTTTTTCACATAACTTTTTCCCATCCTCAATCATTCCACTCTTCTTCCTGTCCCCTTCAATCTCACCCATCTTCACATATTCTTTCATGCTATTCCAACATCTGTTATCACACTTATACACAACATCCTCCATCATATGTCATTTCTTTCTTCTCCACCATCTCTTTCATGCTAATTCAACATTGCACACACATCATCTGATCATTATTAATTCCATCTTTACTTTCTCTTCCAAGCTAATACTGTTTTTACAACTACAGTCATCCCACACTTCAACTCAACACCACAATCTCACACATTTCCCATGCTTCTATCTTCCCATCCATTCCCAACACATTCCTTACATGTTTTCATCTTCTTGTCCTTTTTCCACTTTTATACAGTATTACTTTCTCTATTACCTTCTGCTACTACATCTATTACACATATCTATTCTTACAACTACCTCTTTACTTGTCACACTCATTTACATAATGCTACACTTTTTCAACTATAACTACTATGTTATTATACAATGCCTACCCCTTTCCAACCTCCAATATTATCTGCCTTACTAATACTACACCACCATTTTCACTCCACACACTCTTTATACATGTCACGCTTGTATTTGTGGCACACATTTTAGCTGTGTTTACAGCTTGTGATGACATCTGCGTTGTCATGTGATTTGAGCATAGATTAAATCATAAGGGAATTCAGCCCTGATTACTACAGGCCTAGTAACAGGGCAGTTAAATACCCCAATCAGGACATCATAAGTTATTATTGTTCTTTCTTTTTCCTTAACTATTTTCTGGTTATTCTTATTTAGTAAACAAGAGATTATTGTACTCTAAGTTCCTCCTCCTCCTCCTCCTCAGTCCAGTTCTTTACACTCTTCCTGGAGTGATATGGTGACATCCACAGCAGTTTCCATCCTCCCAGTTGGGATTTGATGCATACAGTACAACTTGTTCTGCTCAGTTATCTGGGGAACAGTCTGTTTTTATGATGACACAACCTGGATGCAACCTGTTGGCAACACACTGC
This sequence comes from Coemansia sp. RSA 1200, assembly GCA_027578915.1. Classification (NCBI taxonomy): domain Eukaryota; kingdom Fungi; phylum Kickxellomycota; class Kickxellomycetes; order Kickxellales; family Kickxellaceae; genus Coemansia; species Coemansia sp. RSA 1200. The sequence continues at coordinate 22,470 of JANBTT010000158.1, read as the reverse complement.
ACAGTGGCAAGGCTTAGACCAAGTGCCACAGCTATTTTTGATAGCCATCACCATTATCAAGATGCTGAAGAATGCTGCTTTCATTGGCCTTGCTGATGGGCTTCATGGTGGGTTAATAAGGGTAAATTAAAGACAGGGATGTAAAATAATGTGTAGAATGCCAATAATGGCAATTTGGCACATTTTAATAAGTTTTTATTTGAGAAAATGGCCAAGGAAAAAACAAATAGCTTTTTTTAAGCAACTTGAAAAATGTACCAATGTGCCGACTATTTTAAAACCTCAATATCTTTATGATCAATGAATCTAAAATTACCTAAAAATTATTTCTAATATTGCAACATTAGAGCTTTCCAACAATGCTACCCGCGTGTTTCTATCTTGCCTGTAGCCTGAGTAAAACACTTGCAAATCCAAACATTCAAAACATTGATACACTTTTTCTGGCCACTGTATGCAGTGGAAGCAAACCATCAGGAGGCTGGCATGGAGTGTTAATCAGCAATCGCGAATATGAATATTGCAATTAGCAGGTGAATAATTAATATTTGTTAGGATCTACCTGGCATCCGCGACCTGAGACCGCTATGACCTGCCAGACTTACAAGAGGCAGGTGGGGACCTGATGTTCATAATGCTTTCAGTAGACAGTTTTTGCATAGTAATTCTAATACCAATTTATTACAACGCACCTCACAGTCTATAATAAACATAACATCCACCAGCTGTATTGGCTGGTGCATTTTTGTCTTTAACATCATTGTTGCTGCCATATTTAATATAATTTTCACTGACATGATCGTGTTGCTTTGCGGTGTCACCATTGCATATCCACAGATGTCAAAGTTCTAGCACTTTTAGATGTACCAGCCTTTATCCTATCTGTACTACATTGAGGACCTCATCACCAACAATCTTCATTGCTCCAAGGTTGTCTGCATATCCGATGAGTTCTATATCTTTAAGTTGCCAAGTGGCCAGACTTGCAGTGAGTACGTCGGGAAATAAGCCTCTGATACCATCAGCTACGTCAACAACCCAGATGCTTCGCCCCCTGCGAGTACTGTTCTTACAAGGTTGGCGACGAGTACTTTTCTGCGCTCAACTAGAGCTTTACGCGCAGATGGCGCAATGTTGGCTTTATGTTTGGCTTTACTGTATTTAACATTGCTTTCATCTCTCTAATGATCAAGAATCTGCAAGGCCAACAAGTGCTTAGTTTTAGTATCCATATAGAATACAGAAAGTTATTACAGAATCAATTATAAATGGGAAGCAGCTATGACAGATAGCTGTATTTAGCTAGCTGGAGATGGACAATTAATGATTTGGCTAGGGATGACTTTCCAGAGCCCGCACTTGATTGGCATACCACTCAAAAACAGAGAGTACATCCTCGTGGATAAGCTGTGCAATATCCGGAGCAGCGCGTGCGCGGTATGCATTGGGTTCATCTACAATGGCTCCGGCAGCCATGGTTGGCATATCCCAATCCCCACCATTCCAACTAGACAATAAATTTGCACGCGGAATCCAAGTACCTCGAGCGGCAGAGTCCACTCTAGGGTTGTCAAATATAGAATTGCGCAAATTGCGCACCAAATTCCGCAGTCTAGAATACCATTCATATTCCTCATCTGAGACGATGATATCCGAGTCCATGGTATACGAGCCATAAAGCTCGGCCAAAAGATAGTGGAGAGATTTATCAGATTCCATTACCTGCCTTTTGGACTTGATGGCCATATCAGAATCCAGACTCCACTCAGTGATCATACGGGTCTTTTCGATTGTCTGCTCGCGATGTTCTATGGTGACGCCCCAGGTGCCGAGCCAGAGAAGGAGGTAGAGAAATGACTCCATGTCGTCGACTGCAGTGCGCGGGACGTTTTCTCGCCGAAGGTTGTTGACGCTCATAAAGGGGAGAGTCCCTGTGCAGATCGGGCGGCTGTCTTGCTGCGCAGCTCCAGAATCGACGGCGTTGTCAAAATCTATTAGCATGCCGTGAATGTGGCCATCGGCATCGTGATGGAACATGATGTTGTTCTCAGAGATATCGCGATGGAGGACATGGCAGTTATCGAGTACCGCCTTGTGTGCTCGGACGGCGTCGTGCATAACTAGCATCAGATCAGCAATGCTGGGGATAAGACGGAGACGCTTGGCAATGGGCGTCATTGCCAAGCGATTATGCGCATAGTAATAGTCGCTCGAGCTATCGTCGCCAGCCGAACTGGACGGCAGCATAGAGTGGATCTCACCAAGAATGGAGTCGGTAGTGTCATTAACAAGGGTGCCATTGGAATCGATGCACACAGGACCGCCATCGACGAGCGTCGGAAGATTGTTTCGGAGCTGTTGCTCCTGCTCCAACATCTGGCGGATTCTGTCCATAAACGAAACCTCGCTTTGCTCGGCATCATTACGCCGAACATACGACCACGCATCCTTGACCAGAACATCGGGCTCGATAGGCTTGTTCGACTCTGGCCGTTCCAACGAGGCCGGAAAGCAGCGTGTATGGCGCCCAAACAAATGGTCGGCAGCAACATAGGCTTTATCAAAGAAGTAGGTCGTCGTCGTCGATGATGCAGCTAATTGCTGATCGGATCCATCGGAGGCAGTTGCAGCAAGACACGGAACGTCGATCTCCCAATATTTGAGATCCTTGCGCCAGCGAACAGACGGGTCAAATCCAAGCTGGTGCCAATCGCACAGCGACCAATCGACCAGCAGTTGGATGTACTGGCGACGTCCTTGAACTGTACTGACATCCATTTCGTGCGACGCTAGCGCCCCGCCGCTGGTAAGAATACAAGCACTTACTCTAGTGTCGCAGACAGTGATACCCCACATGAAACGGCGGTCATGCTGGTTAGCGTACACCTGCCGCGTGTACATGAATAGCTGTTTAAAGGCCTGCGTTGTGTCGGCATCTAGCATCCCGTCCTGCCTATTAGCTGCATTTTTGGCTGCTACCAATTTAGCTGCTGCTGCTGCCCTTGACACACTCGCTTTCGCCTCGATAATCGCAAACTGCTCACTGTTGTATGGCTTTCCTTCGACCAAGGCTGCATCTGCGTCCATACCACAAACAACCAGCCCGATGTCAGACCTCGTCCTGTCGTCCGTTCCAACTGCTTTTGTGTCTACATTTTCATATGGCAGAACTAGCCGTGGTGGTCCAATAATACCATTCGGTGCGTTATCAAATGCAGAATCATTTAAATGATATCGTATAAACTGTGCGACGAAGAGGTGGAAAGCTTGAATCGGTCTGTACATCTGCCGTTCAGTTCTGACAGCATTGTTTGTCCAATAATCTTGCTTGACCCATGTCTTCAGGGCGTTAAATCTGCGCTCTAGCCGTCGAGTGTGCTCTGCGTATGCCTCATCGCTCTGGAGTTCATTTCGTGAATTGCCAGTTACTTTGTGTATTTCGCAATCGCTCTTGGCAATTCTGGTGTTTGTCGGCTGTGGGCTCTGATGTGGCTGGGATGCTAGCCGCGAGCTCCGCCGGAGGGGAGGCGGAGGCGCCAGACGCGATTCCAAATCAGCGGCGATGCGCTTTCCTATACTCATCGCCAACCGTGCCCTGCTCTCATTAGCAGGCCGAGCCAGTTTCAGCACCTTTGGCACATTGGCTCGCAGTAGCGTGCTGACTTGATGTTCTACCTCAGCATTGCGTTGTGTCTTCATTGCTTCCAACCCAGTTCCGCGATTTGATAGCGAATTTAGATGTGATGACCGCGACAGTGGCTGTACCGACTTATTCTCCTTCTTGCGACCAGCTGTGGTGGGGCTCCCCTGGTTAACCACGCATTTGCCTACTATCAATCAATGCACACTACTTAGTAATCTGTTTGTCTGTTTTCCTTTATTCGTCCACTACCGGTGCTAGGTTAATCTTGCGTTGTTTATCTTGTGCTTACCTTTCTTTGCCCGCTTGGCTGTGAAATCAATATCAGCATTACCCCTTCCGCCAGTCGCTGTGTTTTTTGGCGTTTGAAGTCCATACTCAGCCGGCTGCCCAGAATCAATAGTGTTCTCGCTATCTGCATTGCTGCGCTGGCGCTTGTTCGTGGTTTTCTTTGGCGTCGAGGGATTAGCAGCAGCAGCAGCAGCAGCACCCGGTACTTCTCCATGGCTATGATGCCCTTTAGTCATATTCAGAAAAAACCAATATACAATAAAATTATGTGCAAAACGGAAGAAAAACAAGTGAATTTGACAAGGGGAAGAGAGAAATGCAAAATGAGCAAAAAAAAAGCTGGGTTTGTTTACAATACCAATCTTGTTACTATTATTATAAACAGAAATCAGATCAGTGGCTTTGGATTGCCAAATCAAGTGCAATAGGATTGATCGGGTATCAGCAGATAATACTTATTGTACAGACCCTCCACAGATGTGTCTCGCTTCAGTAGGGGGCATGCTCTTCCAGATCAATGAACTTGTGCAAAGATGAGAAAGATCCGAGTTCTCTCAAATTTCGCTACCATTATATAAGGCCAAAAAATATTTAAAGAACTTTTTATGGAATGGTGGTTTGTGAACACTGCGTCATTAATCATCATATAGGAAAAGTCGTCTGGTAATCGTCAAAAACTGTTTTGCTAATGGCTCCATTCCGGTCGTGTGCTTTTGACTAAGGGTTTTGTCATTTCTTCTGTTGCTGCTGCAAATGCTGTTGCCATCTTTCTTGTATCCTGACATATGAATTTCTGATATTTACCAACCAAAAAGCATGCTGTGTCTTTCCAGGACATTTTGCAAGTGCAGTATTAGATATCATATCGAGATATTCCAATGTACTGTTGCCTATTAACAGTAAGTATATATTGCTTAGACGAGATAACTTGATATCAAATGTCGATTGTTGATTAGCTTTTACAAAGATATCAGAGTATCATGGCATGTTTGCAACAGCTATGCAATTATCATATATAGGCAACATTTTGTCTTGAGCATCAGTGTTGGGTTTTATTCAGTTAATAACAGCCTTTTTCTAAATCATTAAAACATTAAAGCATATCTCATATTCGAACATAATCTACTTTCAATGCAAAACGGCACAGAACAAAGAATATTGCTGTGGTATTGTTTGATTTGACTATGCTCTTTGAGCTATCATTAGAAACAGTTGCAATAAGACCGATTCATTCAGCATAGCGGAGAGAAACATTGCGAGCAAAAAACAACTCAATGAAAGGTATTTGATAAGCTGCTACATCGCTGCTGGTTGAGACTGCACTTGACTGTTGCGTTTTCTTATTCTTTCCATTGCCCTGTTGCGTTCCTCCAAAATCACTTGGAGAAGATCGTCTGCAACCTGCTCAGCATATTTTGCACATCGCTCAAAGGAATCGCGGAGCTCTATGTCGTCGTCCTTGTCGAGGCAAGTCTCCAATTCTCTCTCAAGCGAGCATTGGTTAAACCAAGTCACTTTGACTGTGCCATGAGATAAGAGTGAAATACTTTTATTAAAGAATAGCGCCATGTATAGACTCATGACCAATGCAATCAACACCAAATACTCAGATTTGAGAAACCATTTTATAATGTTTGGATAAAATGTGTTTGGCATGTTGAGAATAAGATGCTTTGACTCGGCTACCTTTGCCAGGTCATCAAACTGCCAGGTATTTATTGGCAGCTGCTTTTAGCATTGTATGCTTCACAGTCGTTGTCGTTTATGCCGGTTGTGCCGAGCCAACACAGAACATAAATCAGCGACTCCCAGTCATCCAGCTGCGTGCGTTTCACAAGAGAGTCTGCTTCCAGGTTGTTGATGCTCATCTACGGATAGGTGCCAGTGCGGTCAGACCGTGTCTCCCAACTACCATCCTCCATGACCTTGGCGCAGTCAAAATCGATAAGGACACCCCCGACATAGCTGTCGTCGAGGTCTCAAAAAATCATGTTGTTTAGCGAGATATCCCGGTGCAGAATCCTGCATTCCTTGAAGATGGCCGTGTGTGCTTCCATTACGTCAGCCATGGCAACAATAAGCTGTTCGACATTCGCAACATTTTGCAGAGGACGGCACCACGGTGTCATTGTCAAGCACTGATGGATTCTGAACTTGGGCTGCTGCTTTTCTTTAAGATCTGAAGAGAAAACAGCACCAAACGCCGTGTCAATGTTGTTTTTTTCTGTAGCGCCGCCGCTGTCTTTTTCGAACCCAACGGTGCCGCCGTGGATGAGCTTTGCATACTTGCCATCCACACTGGCAATGCCTTCAAGGCCCTTTGCGATTCGCCGCATAAGCAGAGCCTCGTTGCGTCGTGCATTCTCTGACTCTGCCTTTTCAGATCCGTCCTTAGCACAACGCGTCTAATATGCCCATGCGCTCTTGATGACAATATAGCCATCATCTGCACTGCTATTGCTACCATCCGGCTGTGCTGATGCAGCAGCACTCTTGCACAGGTAGCAGCGCGTATGGCGGCCAAAACGCCTTGTAGCAATTGCAGCCATCGCAACAATCTTGTACGGGACAATCCTATCGGCATCTTCAACATAGACATCAATCTTGTCAATATTGCCCCTGTCATCAAGTCTAATGGTTGAATCGTAGCCAAGCTGGTGTTGGTCCTCTGCGCAGTAGGACATGTTCACAAGCAGCGAGACAAACTCCTGTCGGTCTTTGTGCTTATTGACATCCATAACTGCTGGCCCAAAAATATTATTGCTGGTCAAAACACATGCCCTAACATGCGAGCCACATATTGTGGATCCCCACACAAAGCGTCGGTTATGCTGGTTGGCATACAGATTGCAGCTGTAGATGATGAGTTGTGCAAATGCCTGTGCCTCTTCGTTGGTAAGGTGTTTGACTTCAATGACTGCAACAACGTCCTTGTAGTTGGGCTTTGCCGCCAGATTCTGCGCATTCTCATCGCCATCTGCATCCCGGCGATCTGCCCTGAGCAAGATATCCATGCGCGTGTAGTCGTCAGAGTCGTCTGGATTGATGTTGGTCTTTTCGAAGGGCAAGAGCAAAAGTGGGCTATTGATTCTGCTTCATTCTCTTGTGGTGGTATTGGATTCTCTATGCGCTAGGCCAATCTCCCGCGATACAAAGCCAAAGAATGCAGAAACCCATGGATACATGGGCGTTTTCTTTTCATGGCTATCCTACATAGTCCACTTGGCCAAGTGGACATGTTTGTCATTGCTATTGTCTGAAGTGAGTAGTGTCATTGCAAGCCTCTGGGTAACCCGATGAGCAATGTCGTTGGTAAAATGGACCAACGCATTGTTTCTGGGCTTCACTAGGTCGGCGACTGCTCTATCTGGCCTAAGTTTTTCCATGGCCTGGAGCTTTGCGTATTCCTTACGCTTATTGCGAATTTGGTCTAGCGATTTATCCAAATTATGCTTGCTGTTCGAATGGTTGGGTTTTGATTTCATGGGTGTCGTGGATACCAGTTTAACATCGTGAGCATAGCTGCCTTTCGTCTTACTCGTGTCATTGTCATTGTCATTGTCCTCGCTGCCCTTATTGCTGTTGAGACAAAAAGGCGGAGCCGGTTTATTTGTAGAATTGCTGGAGCAGGCAGAACGTTTCTTGCGTCGCAAAATGGCTATCTGGTTGCTGTCCGGATTATTGTAAACCTTAGTTTTCTCAATAATTTTTATATTTTAATAAAAATAACTCCAAACTACTTAATGGAAACTTTCCTTGTAACATAGAATATTGGTGCTTTTTATAGCCATTGACTATCCTATTTCTTCAAAAGAATACAACTATTTAGATTACATCCTAATACGGATTATAGGTATTAATGTACTCTTAATGTTAACATTCCAATCAAATGTTAACATTGTCATACGTCATCATAACAATGGTACACATTGTTTTCTATTGGGCAATGTGTTTTGTGACCTATAACACTTTATAAATACAAACATTATTGTCAATCAAAGAGCAATATGCTATTGCAACAATTTTCTGTTGGTTTTCAAATAAATCTCTTCTTTTACACGCCATGGCTTATTTTCATTCAATCCTTTTCAAATTCAACACACTATGTTATATGCCATTTCCTGTTGCCATAGACTTTGTGAAACATATTTCCTTTTAATTCCCATTGTGCTTACAGCGACATTGTGAGTGGGTGATTTCAGATATCAGCTTGTCTAATGTCATGTTTAATATCTTAATAAATTTTCTGGCTATATGCATTCTCTTGTCTGAATAAAAGGATTTCAGGAAATGTCCTGCTATAATATGAAAGATGTAATAAGATGAAGGTTGTCAAAACCAAGAACAAAAGATGGTATGAATATTTTTCTTTCTTGCACCTAGTCTAACATTGTAACAATAATTATTAATAAGCAATCTTGAATATTTATATTAATACAATGACAGAAGTTGGCAAGTATTGTAGATGTAAAATAACATGTAGCATATGCGAGAGAGACATGCCTGAGATACAATGTGAAGACTACAAGTGTTTCTACCCAATTGTAAGCACAACGGAATGTTCAAAATGCGTAGAAAAAAATAATACAAATCAAAAAGCAGAAAAACGGTATGGAATTATTCATAAAGCCAAAAATAGAATTATTCCATTTGCGCTAAAAAACAGCGTTTTCTTTAATCATTGAAAAGAAAAAAGGCAAGAAAAAACAAGTAGAGTAGAAAAAGGGGAGGACAATTCAAGTAATAACAGTTGGCTCACTGCGGCCAGTGTACTCTTCAAGTTTTGAAATCTCCAGGGCAGCATCGACCAGCGGCTTTAGAGCCAGCTGCGTTTCCTGATCGAAAAGCTTGTCGTCGTACTTTTCAATGTAGATGCGAACGGTAGCGCCTTGGGATCCGGTTCCAGAAAGACGGAAGATTATGCGGGAAGAGTCAGCAAATATGACGCGGACGCCCTGTTTCTTTGAAATGCTGTTATCGATCGGATCGGTGTACTCAAAGTCGTCAAGCTTAGCCACAACAAAGCCACCAAAAGCCTTTCCTACAAGGTCAGGACCAAGACCACGCAGCCTGTCGACCATCAGCGTAGCGCCAGCAGCATCAACTTCTTCGTAGTCGTAGCGCGTAAAGTAGTTGCGGCCATATGTCGCGTAAAAGTCAAGCATCAGCGAGCGGACGCTGATATTGGTAGAAGGGGTTGTCTGGCTGGCGTAAGCAATGATGTTGAGCCAGGCGACAATGGCCCAGATGCCGTCCTTCTCGCGGATGTGGTCGGAGCCTGTGCCAAACGACTCCTCGCCGCAGATCGACAGGCGGCCGGCGTCCATCAGGTTTCCAAAGAACTTCCATCCGGTCGGCACCTCGAAGCACTCCAGTCCCTTTTGCGCGGCAACTCGATCAATGGCACAGGATGTTGGCATGGAACGCGCAAGGCCGCGCAGACCGCCGCTGGCTTTGAAGTAGGGAATGCAGTCGGCGGCGTGGTGCGCAATCAGCGCAACAGAGTCAGACGGCGTGACAAACCAGTCGTGGCTGATGACCATGTTGCGATCGCCGTCGCCGTCGGAGGCAGCGCCAAGCGAGATGCGCTCCTTGGCCACGCGCTCCACGAGTCTGTGCGCGTAGGTCAGGTTCGGATCCGGATGCGACCCGCCAAAGTCCTCGAGCGGCGTGCACTGGTCGAGACAGCTCTCGGGAAATCCCAGCTCCTCCACAAAGATGCGACGCCCGTACGGGCCGGTGACGCCGTTCAGCGCATCGAACAGCAGCGTGAACTGCGGGTTGGCCTGGCGGAAACGTCTGATCTGATCAAAATCAAAGATGCTCTTGATCAGCTCCACATAGTCCTCGACGGGGTCGACAATCTCAACAACAAACCCGTCAAAGCGCTGCTCGCCCACGGCAGCCAAATCAACACTAGAGAAGCCGGTGGTTGTTTTGTACTCGGCTATAGACAGCGTTGCGCGGTAGATAGCGTCGGTGACGGACTCTGGCGCCGGGCCGCCGTTGCGCATGTTGTACTTGATGCCAAAGTCGTTGTCTGGGCCGCCTGGGTTGTGCGACGCCGTCAGGATAATGCCGCCGTCGGCCTTGCGCTTGCGGATGACGGCCGATGCCGCTGGAGTCGACAAAATGCCGTTCTGGCCGATGATGAAGCGTGCAACGCCGTTGGCAGCGCCAATGCTGATGATCTTCTGCACAACATCCTTCATGTAGAAGCGTCCGTCGCCGCCAACTACAACGGTTGCACCCTGCGGGCCGGGTGCAGGCATAGCAGTAAAGATAGCCTGCACAAAGTTCTCGGTGTAGTGCGGCTGCTGGAAAACAACTACGCGTTTACGGAGGCCGGACGTGCCTGGCTTCTGGCCCTCGAACGGCGTGGTTGTGGTCTTGACGGCAGTGGCCATATTTACTGTTAATAATATTGTCAGCTAACAGTGTAAAGAAAGGGAGAGAAGACAAGAATAATATATAACAGATCTGTAGTGAGGGGAAAAGAGGAGAGGAGAGGAGAGAAAGGAATGAACATGAACGCTGGTCTAGCAGAAGAGGATCCATCTTTTCCCTGTTCCTCCCCACTGGGATTAGGGGGCGCATACAAGTCGGGCATAAACCAGCCAACCAACCACAAACCATACTTTGAACTTGGGCTGTATGCGTGTTGGTGGAGCTGTGGCCTGTATGCGCACTGCGAGGGACAAAGCAAGGGAAATTAACAGCAGATACGCACCAGCAGCGACTTGCAAAACTTCCCCCCCCCAACGCTTTCTCCTCCTTCCTCTTCCGCTCGCTTGCTGTATTTTACACTCGCTTCGTTTCATCGTGTCCTTCTGTGACCAGTCAGTTAGTCAGTCTCGCTTTTGCTTCCGATGCCAATAACTCCAACTCCAGCTTCAGCGTATCAGTCAGCTGCTGAAGCTGTCGAGGCTGCCACGCGCATGCTCTTTCTACGCACCACAACGCAGATAGAAGAGCTGATGAAGTACTCGTGCAGCGCAACGCAGCAGCGCTGGGACTTCCTTGGCCCATCATTATCGTTGTCACCAGCTTCTGCTTCTATTGACAGTTCGTTTTTCGCGCAGATCGACCGGACGCTGCAGTGGAGCGAGTTTTGCGCAACAGAAATTGGCACCTGCATCCGGGACACGCACTTTGCGCTGGAGCTGACGGAGGATCAGGCCGAGATCCTGTGCGCTGCCAACGTGCGCTTTGCGCTGGTCGATAGGGAGACGATGCATGCCTATGTGCCGTTTGCGCATTCTGCCAGTGATGCTGCACTGACATATTTCGTAGATCTCGTCAGTGAAGGCGGTAGATGGCTGTACTTTGGCACGCTGGCCGTGTCAGGCGCGTTTCCAGCTGGCACGCACTGTACTGTTGACGAGGCGTATGTCGCCTTTGCTAGAGAAGCAGAGGCAGAAGCAGAGACCGGAGAAGACTCAAACGCCAGCGACGACGGCTACTGGGACAACTTCCTCGAGCTGGATGCGCCAGAGGCTGCAGCACATGACGAAGCAGCACCAGTATCAGCTCCAGCTCCAGCTCCAGCTCCAGCTCCAGCTCCAGCTCCAGCTCAAGCTCCAGCTCCAGCTCAAGCTCCAGCTCAAGCTCCAGTTCCAGCAGCGCTGCCGTATCTCCTGGCCTCGTCTGCACAGTGCGCCAGAGACGCCGGCGTTTCGGAGACAGAGTTTCTGGCTCTGGCGCAGGCAGCGTTCCGCCGGGGAAAATAACAATAGCAGAACCACTTTGAATCCCTTGATCAGACCTGTCTAATAATCAACCATTCGCCTCAGAAAGAAAATCAGCAAAAAACAAAAAGGAATCTGCTACTAACACCAGCAGAAACGCAATAATCGCTAGTTGCCGGTTCCATTCTTGCTGCTTCTGCTGATGTTGCTGTTAGCGGCCCTTGGTCCCGCCATTCTCCTGCGTCCACCGCACCAAGTGGTCGTATCCAGCCTTGCTCTGGCGGCCAGCGGTTCCCTGCAGCATGTTGCGCAGCTCGATCGAGCGATGCGCCGACTCGGCAGCAGTGATAGTTCCGCCGTTAGCGCTCAGACTGTCGGTCATCTCCGCCAGCGTCGGCTGCGAAATCGCCATGACGTCAACGCAGCGATGCGCCATCTGGGCGACATTCTCGTAGCTGACAAACGACTCCGATTCGTGGTACAGCGCCATCAGCGCCTGCATGCGGTTCTCGTGCTGCTGAGTGCGCGCCAACCGCCGGTTCCTCTCGCGCTCCTTGTTGCGCTCCTCGTTTGCCTCGCGTGGAATCGAAACCGACACGCGCGGCGGCTGCAGCTTGTATCCAACCTTTATCGAGTGCAACGGCGGCTGCTTGCGCTGCTCGCCAGCCTCCGTAGTCGCATCATCAACCTTACTCTTTTTCTTCTCTTCCATCTCGTCATTCAAGTTCGCCAGAACAGTCCTGCCCTCCGGATTCAGCACATTCTCGGTAGAGAGCGGATCGGCTCTTAGCTTCTCGATAAACTCGTTGCGCTCCTTGATCAGTTTCCGACGCCTTTCTTCCACAATCTTGTGTGCGCGCTCACGACTCTCTTGGCGCGCAATCTGCTTGTCCTGCTCGGTCGTAAGGCTTTCGTGCATGTAGGCATACCGCTTCTGGCGTAGCTTCTGTCGATACTGGCGCATCGCATCGTTGGCTGCCTTGGCATTCTTGGGCACTGCGTGCTGCTTTGGCGATGGTGCTGGGAGATCAGTCGGTTTCATTGGCGTTGGCTTTGCTCTTACCACGTCGCGGCATCCCTTTGGTGGCGGAAACCCCGGTGCGTATCCCTGCTTTCCTGCTACAAAGTTCTTGGATCCCTCGTACTCCTCTGGACTGCTGTAGGTTTTTGGCGGCGGTGCATGTGTTACTGAGGCCGTCGAGCGTGTCTGCTGCTGCTGAAGGATTCTTCCGAATCTGCTGCTGGTGCCGCCGATTCTGGCCAGTCCGCACAGTCCTCTGTTTACGTTCATCCTGTCTAGTGGTGGGCTTTTGGCTCCTTTTCCAATCTCTTTTGATTCAGCAGAAATTAACAAACAAGAAATATGCGCGAGAGAGGAGGAGAGATGAATTAAAAGCAAATCACGACTCTGGCCATTTAGATAAACCACAAGACAGGTTTTCAACCGTTTCAGCCCAGTATTCTCAGCTTCAGTATCAAAAAAAAGCATTGTGCTTTTTTTTCTCCTCCTATCGCTGGTGATTACGTTGATCGGCGCTGATCAGTTATCAGTCAATGTGTAATGAATGCTACTTGTCCATTGGCGTTTGCTGCGAAAGTCCTGATGAAAAGACCACAAAGCATTAAAAGCACCAAAAAGGGTGCAAAGATTACGAAAAGAAAGAAGTGCGACAAAAAGCCGAGCATAAAGCGAAGCTTGTCTTCGCTTTCTTCTTTTGCTTATTGTCACCAAATCTCCACTTTCTCTCTTTCTCTTTTTCAATCATTACAGTATAAATACCACCTCTTTTCCCCGGTCGCTGCTTCTGCCCCTGCTTCTGCTTTCCAACTAACCATTATCTACCAACTCTATTAGCTATTGTTACCACACATATTAAAACAAAGCCCTTGGAATAGAGATAAAGATGCTTCAAGCCCACCGCCTAGCAATGCGTGCCGTTCTCCGACCACCGCCATCACTAATGTCGCCGCTTGCTCTATCAGCAAGAGCAGCACACACTCAATCCCAATCCCAATCTCAATCGATCGGCACAACGGGCAGAAGGAGCCTGCCAGTCAACACAGTGGTGAAATTCGTGCCGCAGCAGGAGGCGTGGGTGGTTGAGCGGATGGGCAAGTTCTCGCGGATTCTGGACCCAGGGCTAGCGATACTAATTCCACTGCTTGACCGGATTGCATACACGCAGTCGCTGAAGGAAGTGGCGGTGGAGATCCCCACGCAAAGCGCCATTACGCAGGATAACGTGACACTGGAGCTTGACGGAGTGCTGTACTACAAGGTGGTTGATCCTTACAAGGCCTCGTACGGTGTGGCCAATGCGGAGTTTTCGGTTGCGCAGTTGGCGCAGACGACGATGCGGGCGGAGATTGGACAGATGACGCTGGATACCACGCTTGCCGAGCGCAATACTTTGAACCACAACATTGTCAACGCAATCAACTCGGCGTCAGAGTCCTGGGGAATCGCCTGCTTGCGGTACGAGATCCGCGATATCCATCCGCCGTCCAAGGTTGTTGAGGCCATGCACTCGCAAGTATCGGCCGAACGCAGCAAGCGTGCGCAGATTCTGGAGTCCGAAGGTGCGCGCCAGTCGGCCATCAATGTTGCGGAGGGTGCCAAGCAGGCGCAGATTCTGGAGTCCGAGGCAGAGAAGGCGCAGCAGATTAACCGTGCGCTTGGTGAGGCCGAAGCTATCCGCCAGACCGCGCTGGCCGAGGCACAGGCAATTGAGCGCGTGGCAAAGGCCATCCGCCAGTCCGATGGCGGAGAATTGGCGGCAGGACTGCATGTTGCGCAGCAGTACGTGGAGGCGTTTGGCAAGCTTGCCAAGGAATCGAACACTATTATTGTGCCAGCAGCTGCCAACGACGTCTCGGGCATGGTTGCGCAGGCAATGACTGTGTTCAACTCTGTTGCGTCTGGCCAGAAGAGGCTGCTGGCGAATTCTGTGGGAAGCAAAGGCACCGGCAATGGTGGTAGTAGTAATGGTGCGGCGCGGGACGAAGGCACTGGCGGATTTGGGTCGGAGCAGGTGGGCCACTAGATAGAGAGACAACATACACACGCATGTGGCAAGAGGAGCAAAGCACATTTTTTCATTTGAATCTTCTAATAAACTGTAGTTGCGCTAGATGCGTGGAAGAAATAGAGGGGCGGAAGCCTCAGACAGTGGCATGCTGCGCACCGAGCACTTTCTGGCGGATCTGCTTGTAGCGCACGGTGCAGTATCCGTTCTGCACAAACGACTTGGCGGAGTCGCACACGCATCGGCCGCGCGTCTGAGCGTCGGCAGGGCACGTGATGACGCTCGGATGGTAGTAGCCAATGTCGTCAAAGTAGTGGATCTGCGATGCATTGAGAAACAGCGATGCCGCGATGGAGTGGACTGGCGCATCGCCCCAGCGCTCGTAGAAGAAGCCGCCGGAGCGGTCCAGATAATCGAAGAACAGCTGGTACTCGCGGCTGCGGTAGAACGACAGATCGACTATCTCAAAGTTCGACCAAAAGTGGCAGCCGTTGTAGGCGCCGGTGTCGGAATCGGCGTCGGCATCGGCCAGCCATTCAAGCATGTTGTGCTCTGCCACAGTGTCGCGGTGGCTGCGGATGAACTGCTGCGTCACGTTCCACAGACTGGGAACAGTCTCCATGAACTCGGCCATCGCGATATTCCACGCGTACTTGTATCCGTTGTCGCGCATCAGTATAAACGGATCGTAATCGATGTCGCAGTAGTACTCGACGTCGGGCTCGATGCGCCAGTAGTAGTCCAGCTCCGCCAGCAGCGGATGCTTGTGCAGATACCCCGACTGGAACCGACACATCTTGCGGTAGCTGTCCTTTTCGCCGTGCGGATACCGTGCTGTGCGCTTGACGTGGTCGTAGGCGGCCGGATCAATCCACTCGGGCACCTTCCAGCTATCACGGTCCAGCGTGCCGAAGCTGACGTTGGCACTTGTCAGGTCGCGCACCCCGCGCTTGAACTCTTCGGTGAATTCCACATCGTTGACAAATATGTACGGGTATCCGTGCCGCGCATTGAAGCGGTCCTCGATCTGCCGGATAGCTGTGCGCATTCCGTACAGGTCGCTGTTGCGGACCAGTGCCACCAGCGCTGCCTTGACTGGCGGCGGGTGCTGCTCGGATGGCCTGGTCTGTGCGCATGGTCTGTGCTCCGCTTCTGTGAAGCCGCCTGCATACTCCAGGCTGCTTCCGGCTGTCGTCGTGTGCTGGCGCTGCGTCAGCCCCTGCTCGATCAGCGGTCTGTTGCTGCCGACAATGTATCCCGCAAACACGCCTGCCAGAAGCACCGGCATGTGCTTCACCAGCAGCCGCTTGTACTTTGGCCCGAGATACCAATGCATATTCTGTGTGGTGTTGTCGTTGTGCGCGATACTAGTTATAAGTGCTACGGATACTGGTGCTGTATCAATCCCAGGCATCAGCGGACGAGAAAGAAGCATGCAGACTGCATCATTTCATTCATTCATTCATTCTGGCTCCTCTGTTTTTTATTCCGATATTGTTTACTGCATACACGTTACTTCTAACCATCTCTGGCCATTCCACTCATTCATTCATTCTCTCAATCTTGATCCTTGCGCTGATTGATCTTCGGTATGATGAAAACACGCGCGTTTATTATTGTTGTATCCCTTGGTTATAAAAGTGACGATTTTCCAAGCCATTCCGTTCCGTTTTTCTTCACATGCTCTTTTTTTCTTCCTCTTATAGCTTACCTTTATTTTCTGCTCTTTAACGCTTTTATCCTGTATTTTTATTTTTATTTTTGTCATGGCTATGGATCTTGGTACGGCGGTTTGGGCCAAGCGCAAGACACTGGCAGACAGATTGTCTGTGCAGGATTCCGCCAAAAGAACAAGATGGTCTACTGCTGCAGAGAACAGTAACAATAACAATAGCATCCGCATCTTCGGCCACTGTGCCCCGCATTTCCGCGCCCCTACGCTGCTGCCAAATGGAGTGCCTAGTTCTGTCTCGCTGGACGACTTCAAGGGCAGATACCTTGTCATCCTGTTCTATCCATCGGCCTTTACTTCGGCAAGCTGTCTTGAAATAACCGGGTTCAACGACTCACTTGAACAGTTTAATGCTCTGAACTGCAGCGTTGTTGTCTGCTCAACCGACAGTGAGTATGCTCATTACCACTGGCAGCGCAAGGAACGCAGTGAAGGCGGTGTTGGCAGGCTTTGGCTGCCAATGTTGTCTGACCGCACACGCTCCATCTCCCGCAGCTATAATGTTCTGTGCGAGGAAACTGGTCTGGCATTCCGTGGCCTGTTTATTGTCGACAAACTCCAGCGTCTGCGCGTATCCAGGGTTAATTCTCTTCTTGTCGGCCAGCCAGTTGACGAAGCATTGCGGCTGGTGGTGGAGCTGAGAACCGCCGATGGAGAAGATCTTGTGTGATGTAATTGTGGCGTGATCATGATACTGTTGATCTGATGATTATTTTTTGTACTCGGTTTATATTTTTTATTCCCTTTTCTCTTCGTTTTCTTTCCTTTTTTCTTTCTCCTCTAGTAATTTTTTGTCTTTATTCCTAGTTATTTATTATTCATAACCCACGCTCTACCAATGCCTCGGGTCACTCGCCAGCGCACCAAACTCCACAAAAGCGGCGACATTTCGTCAGCTCCGGTTCTGCTAGAAGAACAGCATAAAGATGATAACACTAGCAACAATACCGCCACAGACGCAAGAACCAAAAAGACAAAACGAATTGACCGGCACAAGAAATGGATGGAGAAAATCGATGCTGCGCGAGTATCAAAGAAACAGAGACTGCGGCAGGAAGGACGGGCAACAAATAAGAGTGCGCTTGTTCGGGGGCTTGGTGGAATGCGAGACTCGCTGCGTGAAATCCAAGCTCAAGTGCTGGCAGCCGGACTGTTGTCGCTTGATGGTAATGAGGAGAAGAAAGAGGATGAGTTAAAGTCTATGAAAAATACAGCGACAACAGGATCTGCTCCAAAGTCCCGCAGAGCTAGGAATAACGCGGCCATCAAGGAGGAGAAGCGGTTTGGCCAGGTTCTGCTTCATCCAGCGTTTCAAGCTAACCCACTTGCCACTATTCGCCAGCACCTGGCAAACACTCTTACCAGCAACGCCGATAGCGGCAACAGCAAAACCGAGAGCTGAAACCTTTCTGGGAAAGCTTTTTTGTAGTTGCAAATATAATAAACTAATGCAAACTATAATATAGAACTAGAACTTGATGAATGTCTAAAAGCTCTCCTTGATTTTTCTCTTTCTTTTGCTCTATTCATCCAAGAGCCTTATCTATAAACCTCCTTGTGTTTCCATAGACCTGGTCAAGCTGCAGTTTGCCGCGCAGAACAGTGTAGTGGTTCTGCTGCGGATAGACAACCAGCTCGGCGGAACCATTTGCCTTCTGGACACGATGGGCAAATTCCGTTGCCTCGTCCAGCAGAACTTCGTCCCCGCCGACCTGGATTTGCATTGGCGGGAGGCCTGCTGGATTGCAGAACAGCGGCGACACCAGCGGATGAGAAATCTGTCTGACAAACTCATCGCCATCAGCAAACCCCATAGCAGCTGGCGCGGGACCATAATACACGCGCGCCAAGCTGTTTTCCTGCGATACTGGGACTAGCGGAAGAACGCAGCGGCCGTGATTGCGCTTCCAGCTGTCGCGGCTCATTGTCAAGTCAAGAAGAGGCGAAATAAGCACACAACAGCCAGGCAGCGAATAGCCCTGCATGCGCGCCAGTTGCAAGGCGCCGAGTGCTAGGTTGCATCCAGCGCTATTGGCAACAAGAGCAATGTTTTGAGCGCGAAACCCGCTCTTCTGGAGCAAGCGGCAGTACGATGTGTACACGTCGTGCAGCGCCCTGGGAAACACATGCTCCGGAATGACGCTGTACCTTGACACAAATACGCGCATTCCAAGCTCCCTTGACATGCGCAGATAGTACCATTTGCTGAGCGCCGTATCGCTGCTTGCAAATCCGCCGCCGCTTAGGAAAAACACGACTCGCTCGTCATCGGACAATGGCTTGTCTGCCAATACGGCCTCACTGTCATTAAATTCAGTACTAACAGACGCAGCACAAGCTACAACCATGCTGTGCTCCAAGACTTTCTGATTAAGCAGACTGTTTAGCTTGCTCTCAGTCTCTGGACTGTCGTCGATCTTGTGGGGCAACTGGCCAGCCGGCATCCTGTGGCTAAACACTCTGTATTTGCCAACTGACTCGGGAATACTTGCATTTTCCTCCTCGTGCCCATTCTGCGTGTTTGGCGTACTTCCCAGGGTAGCAAAGAAAGCATGGCCAACTTGCTTGGCTAGTTCTCTTTCCTCGTCTGACACCTCTTCGTCTCCCACGCCAGGCAGCTTGGAGAGCATATCCTTGCTGATAATCACGGTTTTCTCGTTCTGTGGCATCCAATGTGTAAAGAAATATAGCAAAGAATAAAAATATTTTTCTTCTGGTGTTTCTTTAAATTAAAAGATATGACTGTTAACAGATCAGATGACAATACTGACCCCTTCACATGTTCACACGTTCCTTTGCATAATGAAGAAACAATTCAAAAAAATTTTCTAACGGTGGCTTCTAATATTTTGAGCTTAAGAAAGGAGAAATGCGAGATTGAATGTGTGGTTATATTTTTTTTGTGTTTAGAAAAAAAAGGGGGCCATATTTTCGATATCAGTTTCTATATACATGATCAATTTGTGTATTTCTATTGTATATCTGGTAACACAACGCTGGATATAGATCTTAAACTGGTTTTATTATGCAAGGAGATGAAAGAAAAACTGGTTCACCGTTTTTCATGTAAATTTAATGGGGAGTTTCCCAATTTACTTTTTTCTCTTGCTACTTTGGCATTTGGCATATTTTTATTAAAGTTCATCTCATCCGCGTACACGCAAATATAGTAAAGGCAATGTATTCCCTTATTAACAAACTTTTCTATGCAGTTGTATTGCTTTTTCTACTTGCCATTGCGCAGGCTCTTCCTACAGAGTTTGGTTACGGCAATGGCCTTGTTAAGAAAGATGGCATGGGAATGGATAATCCGACGGTTAAATATGTTGTGATTGGCATATGCAGTGCCTTTGGCCTTGTTATTTTGGGTGCCATTACTCATTGCATTCGCAGCAGAAATAAGGGTGTCAACAAGGTTGCTATGGATAGATACCAAAATAGCTAGCAGTATTAGCAGCCATTTTCTGCATATGTGTATATTTTTAATTGCGCTTTAATCACACGTCATTTGCCAGACTAGAAATCATTTTATTTTTATAAAGTAAAGCGCAAAATATACATAATATACTATCCGTTTATCTACGCAATTGTTGTTCAAACATTATGTAAGAGCTATTTTTATATTTCTTGTGGTGTAAAGTTTTCAATATAATTCTTTTGTAAACTCAGAAAAATAGTGGCACTTGATTTCTTGGTTTACATGGGCATATATCGCTCTTTTTCTTGCAGTTGACATGTTTTCGCAAATAAGGTTTTTGGATAGATATATAATTGCCTGTCGCCAGCTTGAAAATCTTTTTGTTTCGTCTTTACATTTGCATTCTGTATCACTTTTGTTTATTTTGTAAACCACCACCTAGTTTTTGTATTCTTAAAACCACCATGATGTTTATCAACACTGTATATTCTACACTGATGTTGTTGTTTTTTGTGTCTTTGACGCAGGCGCTTCCAACACTCACCAATGGCGGCAATGTTCTGACCAAAAGAGACGGTGGAATGGATAAAACAACACTGTACATCGTTATTGGGATTTGCAGCGTGTTTGGCATAGTTGGTATTGCCACTCTTATACACTGTCTATTCTGCAGGAGCAAAAGAGACTCTACCAAACGCATGGAGGCACACATAAACCATTAGCATTACTTTTTGTAAGTTTTATTCTCATTGTGCATATATTAGAAATATCTGTATATTACAAACACTTTATTATAATCTCCAGAGCTTTGCATATGATGCAAGTACAAACGTGTGTGTATGTATTGACTATTGAATGAAGTGTATAAACTGGTACGATAATGCTAGAGACAAAATCTTTCAATATAATATCTGTTTATCCACATGGATATCTCTAAACGTGCAAAAAAAAGCAGCAGACCTTCAAGCAAATCACGTTATTAAAATCAGGATATATTTTTTTGTGGTTGTATAGACAAAATTCAAAAAATACCTGGTTTAATGACTCGGCACCATTTGTACATGTGACTAAAATTTTAAAGTTTATACTGGGTTAAATGGGAGCCTTTTTATGAGAACAATTTGGCACGATATAGCAGAAAGTAAAAAAGAAAGCAAGGAGAGAATATGGAAACATATAAATTTTTTTGCTTCTGGCCCATCTGGTTTTACTTTCTCACTTTTCTTTTATTGCATTTTTATAATTTTTCCGTAGTATAAACCGCTCTTATTCATATTTTTTACTTACCACAATGTTTAATGTCGTACTTTCTATTCTTTTATACATGCTGGCATCTGTAGCGCAGGCGCTTCCAGCATCCACTAATAAACGCAGTCCGTTGATCAAGAGAGATGGTGGAATGGATAAGACAACAATGTATATTGTCATTGGTATTTGCAGTGTCTTTGGAGTAATAGCAATTGGTGCTATTATTCACTGTCTATTCTGCAAGAGCAATAGAAACTCTGCCAAGCGTATGGAAGCACACATGAACCACTAGTATCCACATTTTTGTACTTTTGCATATCAATACTGTTTACCAACTTTAATAGCTTAAACCATGTCCAATATATTTAAATAAACATTAATTAAAAAGAAAGTTTGACACAAGGATATTTCCTGGATAATATGAGAATTGATAATACAGTCAATTTATTGCAGATAAGCTGGTTTTGTGTTGTGAAAGGATTTGCATGGCAAAATGTGCTTTTCTTACAGCCCCTAGTAATAAAGATTTAAATTTGCTTATTTGCTTATTTTGCTATATTATTTAAACAGTCAACAATGTAAAAGATTTAACACTACACCATGCTGCAAGTTTTTTCTAGCAGTTAACACTTTTAGCAGCACAAACACTTTAATTTAAAAACCATTAGATATATTTTACTTTATTAAAAGCTAGAAATAAACTTCAGATTTGGTTGATGGTTAATGTCTAGAAGAACCTTTAGGGAAAGTTTACTTTGAGTTTTGAGAAGTTATCTGAAAATAAGATTGACCTGTACTGCTATCAATTTTCTTCCATACATATGTTATTCCTTTATTACTTGTTTGTGATGGTATTAATAATTCCTTTAGTTCACTTGTAGGGATTCATGACAGCTTTTCTCGAAGTGTAAAACCATCAGTATAAGAAGACATATTAAAACAATATCTCTGTTTTATAATTTAATATTTAAATAGTTTTTGAAATGGTTATCCAAGTGAGGTAAGTAAAATAATGTGCAATTTGGCTTTTCTTTTATATTATTTTTATGCCCACATAATCCATGAATTTCCATATTTTCCTAAATGAGTGACAAAATAGATATTTGCTGTCTCCATTTTGCATTTTCTTGTTATCAACTGATATATGTGGTCATTACTTTTACATTTCTACAATATATTTTACATTATAAATAAAATCATGTGAATTGTTGATAATTGGGGTAATGTTTGAGAACAGAAATATTGAAAAGAATGAATTTCCTGTCTGTTGTGTATTATCTGATACATTCATGTGATCTGGCTGCAGATGCATTATTCTACAATTTGGATTATTATACTTGCCTGACAGTTAATGATTGGAACTCCCTCTTAAACTCATTTTTAATTATTTTATTAAAAATAATTAATGGGCCATTTCTGCACCGAAA
>JANBTT010000157.1:0-32013 GCA_027578915.1 Coemansia sp. RSA 1200 | reverse complement strand
AGAAATCGGCCTCAAAGAACAGAATGTACTGAAGGATTTCAGCAGTTTCCTCGGCGGTCTTGCCCAGAAGAGGGGTGTTGCTGTCGCCCTTGGATGCAACGTAGTAGGCAATGGCGCTGGAGTCAAACAGCGAGAGACCATCGGCGCCGTCGAAAGTGGGCGACTTTCCAATCGGGAACTTGGCCAGATACTCAGGGGTCTTGTTGTCGACATTAGGCTTAAAATCAGGGGTGGTGTTGACCTCAGCGCCAACTATCTTGGCAACAATGCGGGTCTTGTAGTTGCGGAAGTTAACGAGCGGGCCGTTGATCGTACCGAGAGGAGCCATTGTTGAACTGGTCGTTGTTCTTTTCAAACAATACTTTTTTTTGCCTAAAAGAGGAATATAATGAGGTAAAAATTTTTTGATAAAGTGAAAGTTGTCAACAAATCTTGGCAAAGTCGAAAAGAAAATAAGGAAAATCACAGTCTGTCGTTGGGCACAAACCAGCCAATCAAAACAAGCAAGTCTGATTTGATCCGTCTGAAGCTCTGACATTCTATCAGAGCATATTTTGTTTGGCAGGGAGTTTTTCGTATTCATACAGAGGTAGCTTAGTAACAGATGCGCGCAATGGCAGTACTATGAGTGTGGACAAAAAGACAGGCTGCTTAAAGTTTTCTTGTCATGATTTAGTTCATATAGCCATGAGATGGATGGGCGTAAAAACCCAAAATCCTTTAACCGGATTTCATTCTAGAGTTTTCCTTAAAACACTTACTGTGCCCACGCGAGTGAATAAACTCTGTACTTCATCGAATAAACCCAGTACTTCATCGCCTATCTTCTCAAAAAGACCTTGTTTCCGCCAAAAGCATGCTCCGTGGAAAAAGCGCATTGGGCGAAAATCACCAGCAAAGCATCCTTAACATATTACGTATAGCATGTTCGGATGCTCTGAAGCAGTCCGACTTTTCTGATAAGCTTAAGGAAATAAAGCGGCGATTCTACGATCGCGACTTTGACGGCATATTCCTGGATTCGGCCAATCTTCCAGTGTATACGGCCCAGTATGTGCCGCGCCGTGCGCTATGTTACTACGAGATATTCAGCACAGCCGAGATGCAATCCATTTTGCGTGGATGCCCGCAGATATACTGCTTGGGCGCTGGATCAGGAAGTGAGCTGGTTGGGATATCCGCCGCTAGCTGCATTGCTCTTGACGGCATAGATACAACGGATTTAAAGGGCCCGATTGTTGTTCATTCACAGGACTATACGGACTGGAGCTCGATACTGGATTCGCTCAGCAGTGCAATTCGCTACAAATGGAAGCTCGATAACCAGCACATTGAGTACAGGTTCAGCACAGGCAATCTATTGGATATGACAAGCGAGATTGAACAGCACATATCTAGCGCTAGCCTAGTCACAGCGATGTTTATTTTTAACGAACTTTTTGCGGATAAGACAAATGCGATGAAGTTCGTCAAGACGATGGTCAAATGCCTGCGTCCCGGGACATGCTTCCTGCTTGTGGATTCTGCTGGTTCATTCTCAAGCGTCAAGGTCGGTGGAAGGAATTACATGTCGTACATGTTTTTTGATTCGCTAGGGAAGTACTTTGAACCGGTTCTATCTGACGACTCCCGATGGTTCAGACACGCTCCAGGGCTAGAGTACCCGCTGTCTATTGAAAACATGCGTTACTTTATCCGGCTGTACAAAAGAAAGTAGCATGAGCTGATTCACAAGACAACATTTCAATATCACTGCGGGTGTCTGTAGAATAGAATATGGATTTGTACTAGTAAATTGTTCCTGCAGCCTTGCATTTTGCGCGGTAGCCGAGGTTAGGCGCGTTAACGATCACGTGCCAAGATGAAAATATTAATGAAAACCGTCTCAATTAGATGTTTTTTGTTTTCTTTTTTGCTAATTTTCGTTTTTTGTTTATTTACGTTTACCATTATTGTTTCTGCAATTTAAGAGCACATATAGTTTATCCAATCGACGCATGGCACAGTCCGGACAGCATTTGACCGACAGGGAGGCCGCACTGTTGACAGAGTATGAGCTTATTCGCAACGAGGTCAAAAAGATGGGTGGATTGATAGCCGACATAAACGCAGAGGAGCTGGATGAGCTGACACAGTCTATGCGGTCCGTTGAGCAAAAACTGGCACTCGTATACACTGTTTTCCGATCGTCGATTTACGCGCATCTGAGCCAGCAGGATGTTGTTAGTCAGACCAACGACGGCGCTTCTATCTACAGCGAACAGTTTCAAACAAATTGTCCGCCATTTGACTGACTTTAGCGAAACCTCTCTATTCTTTCTATTCTACGAGCTGTATTTTATGCTTTTTTGGGGTCTCTTCATTTTTTCACTTTTTGACCACAGACATGTCGAGGTACGATGTAAACTACAAGAGGCCGGCTGGCAGCTATTTCAAGCTCTATTGACACTGAAGCTAAAGAATGCTTAAAAGAGAAAGAAAAGATGGATGAACGGAACAAATGCAAGTGCAGCCGACGAAAAGGTTAAAGAACGAAAAAGAAAAAGGAAACATGAGAAAGGCAAAGAGCATGTTGGACAACACATTGTCTTTTAGACGACGCTGCTAGGAGCCGTGCTAAATGCATCTGATGGAGTCTGGGTCCCAGAAGCACTAGGCGTGGTACGGCTGCTGGGAGCCTTCATATGTGGCGAGGTCTTGAACACCCAGCTCCCTGTGCCTATGCTGTCCTTTGCAGGGTAAAGGTAGCTGTAGCATGTCTTGACGGCTTCGTCGTCATCAGCATCTTCAACCCAAACGAACATGGATGGCTTCCACTCGACATTTGCCTCCGCACGCTCTTTCCGAAGTGCGCGCTGCTCCTCCTCAATAGCGGTTTTCTCTCTTGACGCAACATCGTAGTCACCGTTAGCCAATGCCTCACTGACCTTGTGCCACACACGGCGACTTTCAAGCAACGATTGTTGTTCGACAGGCTTGATGTTGATCTCGGCTGCTGGCTGTGCGCTAACATCAAAGAAAACGTCCTGCTCGCCAGTCTTAACATTGGTGATGCGGGAGTCTGCAACCCACCTTCCTTTGATAGTGTATATAGCTTCCTGCGATGAGCCATTCGGTACGTAGGCGACGGCATCGTCCTTAAAGATCTTGCCGTCAAACTTGTGGTACTCGCCATAGAGCATGGGCTTTGTGTACCATTGGAACTCGGCAGTATAGCCTTTGGATGAGCGGATAAAAGTTGTGCTGCTCATCTCCAAAAATGGCTTTCCAGAGAGAATGGAGCAAATGTTTAGATTTGGCAGCGTAAGACAGTAGATTTCGTCGGTGCCCTTCATGCGCAGAGTGACACGGCCTTCCTGAACAACCTTCATTGATGTGCCCTTGAACTTTGACTTTTGAGAAAAGTGTCCGCTGCCGTAGATGCCAGCGTTGGCGTTTTCGAAAAAGAAGGCGCTGACTGGAGGATGGTGGGACACTTGCTCGCAAATGAACTTTGTCTGTCCAAACTCTGGATCGTCCCAGGAGGCCAGAAACTGCTCGCCCAGAATCGGGTTGAACGGCTTCTTCTCGCCAGAGTTTGACTCGGCAACACGCTTGTTGTAGCTTCCGTAAAGTGTCGATACGAACCAGCGTGCAACACGCCTCATGCGCTCTATCATTGTCGTTCACATCAAGATCCGCATAAATATGATTATTAATTATATGTAGGTTAATCTTTGTGTGTCAGGTGCGGTTTTAGAGCAGTTGATCCTCTCGAAGAAAAGGAGGAAGATCCAGTCTGCCAACAATGTGGGTCTGAAAAAAAAAGCAGCAGGCAGTGAGACAGAGGATTGGCTGGCTGTTTGGTGTTCTGTCTGTGCTACACTAGAAACTTTAGAACAAGAAACAATCTCTTGGCAGCAGTGGCAGCAAGTCCGAAAAGAAGGAACCCGGTGTACGCAAGCAGGTCGCTTAGATAGTGGATTCATAATTGTCCACGAAGCAACACATGATGAACAAATGTGCCAGCAACATCGTTTTCACTTGCATAAAGCGGTAACAGCAGTAGCAACCAGAACAACAAGAGAGAGAAAAAGGAGGAAAGGTAAACAAGAGCGCAACCCAGGTACCAGAATTTCAGCACTTACCTTCGGGATCCTTGGCTTTTGTTATTTCAGCAAGAACGTGAGGATAATCGTTCCAGTGTGCGCTACAGAAGAGTTTATTTTTACGAATGATATAGACATAGTTAGTGACAACATAGTATCAAGCAGTGAGTGTGTGGCCAAAAATGAGTGGGAAAAGATGGCCACAATAAAAATGCTCAAATACGCATTACACACATGGTCGCCACGGCCAAAGAAGCGCAGCGCTACAAATATCTTTCCCAGTCGGTTCAAACACCATGGTGAGCGGCAGACACCCAAAATATCAACTTACCCATACTCAAGCAGCGAGATCCCGTTAAGAAGAAACGCAGGGCATGTAAGTGCTGAAAGGTCTCCAGTAAACGAGAGAATGCCCTTCAGGAAAGACATAAAATCGCCCACATACGACGTTGGAACGATGTTTCCAGTGGGTTCACTGGCAGGGGTACTGTTCCCCTTGGGGGGAGTGGTCGAGTTTGACGCGGCAGAGTTGACGGATTTCGTGTCGCTCATCATGATTCAGTAATTAGCACACGCAGCGGAAGATAAACACAACAGCACGAGAATTTAAAAAAATATAGAGCACAAACAATCGTAGAGAAGAAAGAGGAGAAAAGCCAAACCTTTAGCGCGCGTAATATATGCGAAGGAAAAGAAGAGAAAAAGTATCACAAAGGGTATTTCACACAAAAGAGGTGAAAAACAAAAGCGAGAATGTGCAAACAAAGAAAAGAGGGACGAGGACAGAGATCAGAGTGATAGCGTTCAAACAGAGCGCTGAATGCTGGTATTGCTGCTCATGCTACTTGTGCTGCTTTGTTGTGGTTTGACATTATCCGGCAACATGCAAGCCAGAAGCGACATACCGCTGTGACCGGCAATCGTCTGTGCGTCAGAAAAAATCGAAAAGCATCACCAGCTCTCTCTCGCATGCTTGTCTCAGTACATTTGCCGCTAGTTTACAGAGTACCATTCATGTGTGCTTGAGCCTGACAGACTGGGATTCAAGTGTTCAGAGACGCTGGACTGCATGGCATTTTTCCATATCCATAGTTTTCTTTTGTTTTCCGTCTGCGTTGTTGTCATCGTTGGCTGGAAAGCTCCTTCTAGTGGACCGCTTTTATACAAACATTTTTAGGTTTTTCCGCACTCTTCCTTTTTCTTTTTTAGTTTTAATTTTAAAAGAGCAGCAAAGCACGGTAATCGATGCGGATGCTCCAGCAAGTCCTAGCCGCAAATGACAAGGGCCAGCATATTATACGAGAAATTAAAATATATTTGATACGCAGACACAGTGTTGCCAAATGGATTTAACAACTCTTAAAGGCTATCACCATATGCAAATTTGGATTAATCGGCACATGTCTCAAAACCACTGCATTATCATACCTCTTGAAACAGACACTTTTGAAGACAAAGATAAGAGCTGTGGACCACTCATTACATAATTATTTGCGGTGACAACATATTCACACAATAATGCATAGATGTTACCTTCCCAACATATAGACGACTGAACATGTCCACATTTAAACAAATGCACAAATTAAATTCTTTCCTCGCACACAACAAAAGATGCCAAGGCAGGCACTTTATAGAATGGATAGTTTCTTTGTCATAAAGCCGAAGCATGTTTGAGAACAGCAGTAGATAGCTACTTTGATACATTGTGCCTTTGTATCTTCTGGCTTTTCATTTTCAATTAGGGGGGTTTCTATTGATAAAGAAGATCTGGATGGTAGGAGTAGGATCGTTGGACTGCTTTCACATATTCACTGCCTAAAATTTTGTCCGGAGTTTTGTGACTTTTTTCATTTTCAACATTTGCCTTTTGTCCTTTCTAGATGACTGCTACCATTTTTTCACGAATGGAGGTAGCTTTTATTGCATTTGTCTTTACTGTTCCCATTTATATAATTTTACATATACAAACTTTGGTTGTTAGCAGCCATTATTGCCAACATAGCTCAGTCATTTGTCATATTCTCTGGTAAATCTTAACAAATATACATGACAAGAACTCGTCGCATTAACAAAGATTGACATTTATTTCACATTACCATTTTAATTGCTTCCAATTTTGCTTTTATAAAATCCTTGCAACAGAGTCATCGTTCACATGGCACCCATGACATTACTTTCAAATGTATCTCAGCACCTGGAGCAAACTCTCATTGCTTACAAGCGAGATACAAATGATGATGATTCAGATTCGAAATCAAATAATAGTTTCAAGTTTCTGTATATTGCCATCTTAATCGGTAAGTATTAACATTATTTTGCTAGGCCAAACACGGCGGAAGAGTACGCATACGCCATAAACACGTATATTTTTAATACTAAAACTGCTATAAAATATACTATCACACACTTTACACTTGTAGCCTGCATATGCATCAGCACAGTTTCCATGGCCTTTATCATACATAGAATACGAACCCGCAGAACAGCAAACGAAATCCTTGAACTGGCTCGTATTGCCAACAGAAATAGCCAAAAACGTTTACTGACCATTGAGCAAGTAGCTACTCTACCCGTACTTGTTTTAACAGACGAGGATATCCAACAGTCAAAGAGATTAGCCACAGAAACAACCACACATTCTACCCCCAAGAAGTCTCTAGTTAAAGACCATGCGGCTTTAGAAAATGCACTTCCTTCTTCGCAGAGCGTTAGTGGTAGTAGCTACTACTCCGTAAATGAACACGGTATCTCGGAAAGCCAGCAGCACGATAGATCCAACACCACTGTAGCTGAATCTGGTACTCTCTCCAGTGAGCCACCAGAGCACGTGGAAATCAGTATTAAAAGTGAAGCCTTGAAAAATACCAACAACCCCGATAGTACACAACAGTCTGGTCAATTTGATAACAAAATTGCAAACAGCGGCATTGAGGAGAACGATACTGCCGAGGAAAACAGCGCTCATGAACTAGACAGAACCAGCGTCAATATAGATGCAAAAAGAGATAACGGTGATGGCAAATCTGGAAACGAGGATGCTGTTGACAGCAAGGATAACAGCAAAAACATGCTACATGGAGAAAATTGTGCCGTTTGTCTTGAGGATTACAGCCCAGGAGATCAAGTCAGACAGCTTCCCTGTCGTCACTTGTTCCACATTGCCTGCATCGACCCTTGGCTAAACATGCGTTCGGCGACATGCCCAATGTGTAACTTTGATGTTGCGGCCACGTTTCCAAGCGAAGAACAAACAACAAATAGCAGTCAGCAATAGAAGCATCTTACAATAACTTTTTTATACACAAAAATAGAGCATGTAGATAACCAAACATTGTATATTTGCAAAGTCAAAAATCCAAACAAATGTGTTGCCCTAGAAGAACTCGAAGATCCAGGCATCCTCCCCACAACAGATCGTCGGGTATCTTTGCGCATATCAAGGAGGGAGCTGCAGGTGTGATAGCTCACTAGTAAGGTAGCTGATGGCATGTTTGCTATTCCAGAACCTTGGTGTCTCCGCAGGCTGCAGCTCTTCTGGGGCAAGCTTGACAATCAGCATTTGCTTGTGTGGTTCATTTCCAATAACTTGCACACGTACCTTTGTTCCGGCAAAGGGCAGTTTATCTTGATCAATAGGACGCGGAACCAACATTGCACGGATCGCAAGGTTATCCATAACCAACGAAATGAAAGGACGGAGCTCAGAGCGGTTATCGACTGTGGCTGTCCAAACCAGAGGACCAGGCTTTTTGGGATTGTAGTATGCCCAAGGAGTATCTTGGTAATAGGGCGACTTGGGATCGTAGAACCCGGGAGGCGGATGTTCTAATTTACCACGGCGCGCTAGATACTCCATACGCTGAAGCAAAGTGTGAGCCCAACTTTCGGTGCATATGCTCGAAAACTTGGATGTATTCACAAGGGCATAGTATATCCTTGTTGCAGTAGCCTCAGCAGCCTCACGACTCCAATACCAAGGCCGCTTGTCACGCGAACTGGTATGCTCGGCAAGGAGTTGGGCCTTGATCTGCCAATGGTTTATGAGATCTTCCGCTCTACGAAGTGGCGATGTAATACGCGCATAGCCAGATTCCTCACGAATACCCATGATTGTATGAGGGCCAGGCGTAGTGCTTATAATAGAAGGATTCAGCATATGGCGAACCTCATCAAAATATTTTCTCGGAACTACGCCGCCATTAGCCTGAGAGATCTGTATAACCGCATTCCACACTGCAGTCGAAGACCCAGAATCCTCACTTGACATTCCCTCAAAGGGAGATGGCATACCAGCATTTACCCCAGATAACGAGCTAAAATTAGGCGGTTGCTGGGACCGATATATAAGGGGAATTGGGTCATAACCGGTAACCACGCCATGGCTGTTTCTACTCATGCCATCATCAACATCCAAACTGCGGTCATGGCAAAACTTGGCTGCTACACGGCCAGCCATAATCATCAGTTCTCCGACAAACACGTGAGATGGAGTGTACGAGTGTGGGGCCGAAACGGACTTTATCTTTGGAAACGATTTCCAATCATACTTGTCTGCCATGAACTTGCTACTGAGGAACGTCGGCACGTTACCAATATCCGGTCCAGGCTGCACCATTCGGCCATCATGTCCAACTTCGATTTCTAGCTCTGTCAAGACACGCGTGAAACTGCCTTGTTCGACGCGATATCTGAAATGACACATGGCTACTTTTTGCACACTAAGCAAATCCGAGACTACACGCTTTGGTAGTTTGCTAGCATCACCAGTGTTCTTCAAAGTGACAGAATCGTCCTTCGTAAACGGGTGTATAAACGTGGAGTGGCGTTCCTTAGACTGGATATCCTCGAACGAGGAGTAGACATGATTACAGAGGTTAAAGTCGGCAAACTGGTCCAACACATCATAAGGGACTGCCGTTATATTATGGACCACTCCTGGTCGAACCTTGTACTCAGCAATGTTTCCATCATCGGAAAGGCATACCGAAAATGTCATTGTGTATGTTGGCATACCCTTGCTTCTTGAGCTGAGCGACAGCTTTGTTTCGAGCAGGTTTTTTGGGATCATGTTGATGGTCATTCCCGGAATATATATGCTCTGTGAACTCCGCATTGCTGACTCGGTAATTATATGGCCGGGGTGGATGAGTGCGGTAGGGTCAGCAATGTGAATATGTAGCCACGTTTTGAAATTTCCGTCAGGACCCTTGACTTTCTCTATCGACACACCGTCGTCCACATCATGCGTATCGCTGCTGTCTATAGTATACACAGGCATGTCGCCAAAGTCGTGTCGAATGGCTTTGCAAATGTCATGATCATAGAACTCACTTGCCTTGAGTACTCGCTTCCCATCCATGGCTGTTGTGAGAACATGCTCGCTGACCGGAGTAACAATATCCGAAACGCTGTCCATGTCTGGCACAGGTGTGCTGGTCTTCATCTTATCATCTGACGATTCCAAACCTTGCAAATACCTGCCTGAAACGGCCTCGGCCGTCTCGGCAAGCCTCCTTATATCGGTACCTTTAGCAAAATCTCCACACGGATACTTGCGGATGTTGGTGCTAGGACTAAACCAAGCGGGCCAGACGCCAATGTCAACAAGGAACCGAATGACCGAAGCCATGTCTGTATTTCCGTAAACGCCCATCTTCTTCAAAATAGGCGACACCACAAACCAATACGGATTTAGAATATTCGCATACCCATTGTTCTTGTAGAACACATACCTTGATAAAATGCGGATAAACAGCTGGCTCGACTCGTTAAACCTGATAGCATCAATCTCTTTTCTGGACGGCGCAGGGTTGCAGGGAATTTTACGCTCAGCCAGGCTGCCACTGTGTTTCCATCCTGTGATCTGGCACTGTACACTCCTCTGAATCGCCTCAATGTCTGCATCCAACGATCTACGTAATGGGCTGTCGAGCTTGTGGGAATATGAAAAAGAAACCAGCTTCTGCGCTATTCCCACAAATTCCTTGAATTCAGACGATTGCTTGCGGACCATGTCTTTGGCTTCCAAAATCTCCTTGACCTCTTTCGGATCGCGCAACTCAAACGTGCATGAGTAAAAAACGTGGACGTCGGGTATGTAGTGCACCGGATCATTGATCATATGCATATACGCTGCAAACCGAGCTATATGGTTAGGCCGGTTATCCGAATCCTTCTTCATGTCTGAGCTATTGGCCTTCTGTCCAAAGATAAGACGAGCAAGCGAATCGACAGTCACCTGTTTCTGCTTATTTCGGATAGCCATTCTGTAATAGCCTTTTATCTCGCGAAAGTGCGACAGAAGCAGCGCATCCGCCTGCTCCTTAAAATGGCGGGATACAGTGGGCACAACGCGAAACATGAAGTCGGCAAAGGACTCCCCGTCATCCTCCTCGGCATGCGTGTCTTCACTTTGATGATTATGCTTTGGATTCAGCACGCCAATCGTCGAATCCTCCATGCCGGATTCTGGAGTCAACTCACCCACATCGTTTATCTCATCCAGTCCGCTTGCTTTCATGGCCTCCCCAGCGTCTATTTGCCTGGAAGTCATTAGGGCCTGTGCTGCCTCGATCTCCGGAATCACGACTTCTCTCCCATGAGTATCTTCGAATTCGTCAAGCTCTTTACCATACTCAACCAAGCGAGTGATATCGTCATCGTTAATACCAGAGCTTTTCAGAAACTTCTCGTCGAAAAGAACGCCATCTGCAACAAACCCAACTCCCTGTTCACGTGCGCTCAGAAGCATATATTCGGCCGTTATGATATTGAAGTGAAAGCGGCCTGTTGTTTTCTGAACAACAAAGCCGGTCCTCATGTGTATCGTACTGTTAACGGTGTTAACATTCTCCCTTGGTATGCGCAAATCGACAAAGTCACCGCTGCTCACCGACATACCAATTGGCATCATATCATCATCGATTTCGGCGGGGTTTTTGATAAAATGCGATGATACGATCTTTTTAGAGTGTATCACCAAGGGCTTTATGAGGGACCTTGGACGAACAACAGCTGTATTTCTACTACCAAAATTCGGTTGCGTGTGCGGATTTTGTTTTCGCTTGGCCAAAATACTCTTTCGGTGGCCCTTGTTTCGGTTAAAATGTAGATTATCTTGGCGTATAGCAAGGGGTATGCGAAATTTATTTGGTCGACGTGCACTTGCAACATTCTTGGCCGAAGTATTATCTTTCGTATTAGGCCTGTTATTGTCACCTAGCATCCTAGACGTATGGTAATGTCTTTTATTTCCGGGGGGTTTGCTGCTGCTGCTGCTGCTGCTGCTGCTGCTGCTGCTGCTACCACCGGCTGGCGGATGTGTGGGCTTCGAGGTCGCATCTGGTACATCGCCTGTTTCTCCCTTATTACCAGACATCAGATCCTCATCATAAATCTTCCAGCTCTTCCTAATCATATTCTCAAACTCGATGTCTTCCTCTTTTACCGCCATGCTGTGCATGTCAAATTCGGAAAGCGATTCATACAAACTCTCGACAGACACGCCTTCTTTAGAAGAATCATCATCCTTTGCTTCGTCTCGATCAATAATATCCAGCACATTATCCACTGACATCATATTTCTGCGGAACTCGCGGTAACCCGTAATCTTGGACATCCAGATTCGACGCCGCTCCTGCTGCTCCTCGGTGATTCCAATGTCTGCTGCGTCCTCCTTTGAAAGGGGCTGGATGCCAAATTCAAAGTTTCTGGCTCTAGCGTCCAAATCCAAAGGTTTATTGACGGGCTTTTGTTTCTGCGCATCCTCACCGGGAACATCAGACCCATCACTAGCCGAACCCCTCGCCTGGTCCCGGTAATATAATTCGTCGTTAACTGCCACCGGTTGGCGAGAAAGACGGGGCCTCTGTCGGAGTATAGGTCTAGCAGACACAGGCACGTTAGTATCCCTGGTTTTGTCTTTGTCTGTGTTTGAGGGCTTTTTCGAGCGTGCTGCAAGGTCGTGTGAGTCTATTCTGCGCAGCTCTTCCTTTGCCAACGCCTCAGCATAATTGCGCGGCGGACTGGGGTGTTTGATAAGAACTTCCAGCTGATCCACCAACTCGCTGAAAGATGAGGCGGGCTTGCCAAGGATCTCGTCCAAGTCTTGATACTTTTTGTCATCTGATCTGCAAGCTGTGCTGGTATGAAGGCGAGACAAGGATCTGAATACCGCGGCCCTGAGAGCGACCGGTCGCTGCCTCAACACAGCCGATCGCAGCATGGCTGTTGAGAGGTGAGCCACCCTGGCACAAACTCTCGATTGCATTTGCTAATGCTTTTAATAACGCAAAAACAAACAAGTCTAATATATCGAATGAGGCAAATCGGGAATGAATTTTGCCAAAAAAGCAAAAGTAAAAGGCAGTGACAGCGACAGCAACAGTTTGATCAGCTAAGCAAAAAAAATTTTTTTTTTTTGTTCAAAGATGCTGGGGAACCAGAAAAACGGACCACACAGTGGCATGTCCAATCAGAGCCATTCGAATGATGACAGTAAAGGTGAGCGGCAGAGAACTTGTAAACCACTCGTTTTGTACCTTGTTCTTTTATTTTTGTTTTATTATATACCACAAATAGCCTGTTTTATTTTTATTTTTTTGAATTTATTGCGCGAAAGCGTCGCTAGGGCTTTGGAATTTCCGACATTGCGATGGCGTTTAGGGGAAGCAGAGCTCTGCTACAGAACTTTAACCTACGTCCATCCTTTGAGCTTGCATTGCGGTCGTCATGTCTCCAGCTTGTTTTGGCGCGATGGGGTCTGGAGACCGCGGCATTGATGGGCGTTAAAGGCGAGCAGACATCGAACGACGACGAAAGAAAAGTGCGCGCAGTCGAGGCTATTACCCGGGCAATGTATGAGAGCGGACTCGATGATCATGCTACTACTGCAGAGAAGACCATGCTTGAGAAGCCGTACAGATGCTGGGAATACGAGGACTACACATATGGCGATCATTGGGAGGCGTTTGGCGTGTTGCAATGGCTGCTTGGGCGGCAGCACAAGGTTCCGCCATACCACTCGAACTTTGACCGCGCACGGTTGTTCCAGAGCACAGGCATCATGCCTGCAGACCCATCAACTGTCGAAAAGTTTGTCGATCCATTTATGGCGCCCCAGACGCACCAGTCGCTGGACATGAAGCAGCTGCAGCGCGAGATAGACGTGGCCGAAGCGTGGTTGTGGCGGGCAAGAGCACAGGTTCTCTTGGGCTTGCGCGCGGACCTGGACAAGGCCGAGCGGCAAGGATCGGCTGCCCCTACAGGGGACGAGACGCCTGCAGAGGCACTCTTACGCGCAAAACACATTCCGCACAGCCTGCGGAAGATGGCACGGGAGATGCCAAAGACCATCCCGATTGCTGCGCGGCAAGCTCGCGACAGAGGGCTGGTTGATGCCCTCGAGGGCGGCGATTTTGCAATTCTTGTTGAGATGAAGGAAAACACCGGCTCTGGCTCTTCTGGTACCAATACCACCACCGTCCCCTACGCTAATCTTGATTCCAACCACCAGGACGCCATCCGGAAGATCGCAGAGTCGCGCTTTCTGGCGTTTGCGTGGGCGGTTGGCAAGGCGAAGGAATGGGACGCGGATGCTGTCTCCGAATTGGTGTCTATCAATCCAATTTCCTCTGTTTGGACGTCTTGATACTGGCAGCCAACGTCCGCAGCCAAAAACATGTTCGGCGTGCAGCGAAGGGCCTCAGATTGGGGACCAAGCCGCATACGGCTGCGATGTGCTGTCTGTGAAGGAAAAGGATTGCTTTGTCGCAAATAGCCGAGTGCCATTCCAAAGCCCCAGCATATCAAAAACAAGCGTACAGTGGGGAAAAAAGCCGGTGTTTTGCTTGGAATACCAGCAACAGGTTTTTTCTGATATTTATTTTCTTTTTCTTTGTGTATTTTCCAAATAAGTGTCAACATGACTCGGCCGTGGTTTACTGTGAATCAGTCTGGAAGTGAATGTATAAGGTAGGGTCTTCGCACAATGGAGAATACATTCTAATGCATGAAACTGATGGAAAGCGAACAGTTTCCAGTTATTGGTCAGAGCTGCATCATGCAAACAAATGTACCTGCGCCTTTTCAGGCTGGCCGATGAGCCGTAGGACCTTGTCCATTGTCCTTTCAAATTGCTTTTCTTGCAACAGATCGACAAGACTGGCGCCATTTTTACAACAGCCTGTCTAAAATTAGAAGGCACACGGGTCCAAGTGAGTATTTCAGGTGTCTGCAACCAACGCTCTATTGTTGAGCATAATGTTTTTTGATACGGAAGCTGCTCACATCCTGCATCCATATTTTTTCCTGTTTTTGCAAGTTTGTTCATTAAAATATACAGGTGTGCGAGAGGAAAAATCACGACAATTCAAATGGGCTAGCCATATCTGCAAAAGAGAATATGCGATCTTCCAAACAAAAAAAGAAAAGGAAAATTGGAGAGAACATCTCTGTTTATCCATTGTTATTGGCAAATACACGCCCTACTTTGTCACCCATTCGCAACATATCGCAGCGATGTGTGGAACATTGGCCGCTCTTTGTCTATTTCTCCATCATTCCGGGTACTGCAATTTCTAAGGAAATTGTGATATTTTGTCAGAAACTGTCTTTGAGGTGGAACATTGCACATTCCTCAACCTCGGTGGAAAAAAGGGGTATAAAGATAAGTCAGGAATTGGCATTTGGACGCACCGCCAGCTATAAGTACAATCCAATTGGCAGCAACATTTTCCTTTCGTTCTCCGAATTCCCTAGTTTTCTCAATCCACCCTTACACTCGTTACACGCGCAACCATCTTACGTGGCAGCCGCTAGATCTCTCCGTCTATAATAATATATCCTCCATATCCAACGCCTAGCTTCTATTTCCAACAATGAATCTCAAGAAATCGGTTATCCGTGTCATGATAATTGGCGCAATCGCTGCTGTCGTTGCCGCCCACAACCAGCACACCCACATTGACTGGAGCTCACAGTGCACCCAGGACACCGTTGTTACAAAGTGGTCGGACATCCGCAATTCCCTTGCCATCAAGCTTCCAGGGAGCGTCAGAGACATTGGGTATAGAAATTACCTAAAGGTCATAGCTCTTCTTGGCCACAACTTTAGCCTGCCTAGACAGCCCGACTCGAACAAATTCAACGAGCTGTTTAACATTGTTGGTGCTGATGTTATGGAGGATTATATTGGCAGCATCTTCACCTCGTACTGGCGTAATCACCCTTGCCCTGTCTATCCTGCTACTTCGGATGTGTACCAAGCTACTACTGAGACTAACTGGTACGAGGCCACTACCGAGACCAATTGGTACGAGGCTACCACTGAGACTAACAACTATGAGGCCACAACTGAGACTGACAACTACGAGGCCACCACTGAGACCGACGGTTATGAGGCTACCACTGAGACCGATAACTACGAAGCCACCAC
Source organism: Coemansia sp. RSA 1200 (assembly GCA_027578915.1). Taxonomy (NCBI): domain Eukaryota; kingdom Fungi; phylum Kickxellomycota; class Kickxellomycetes; order Kickxellales; family Kickxellaceae; genus Coemansia; species Coemansia sp. RSA 1200. The sequence continues at coordinate 16,488 of JANBTT010000157.1, read as the reverse complement.
TGAGACTGACGATTACGACGTCACAACTGTGACCAACTGTGAGACCACCGAGACCGATGGTTATGAGGCTACCACCGAGACCGATGGTTATGAGGCTACCACCGAGACCGATGGTTATGAGGCTACCACTGAGACCGACAACTACGAGGCCACGACCGAGACCGACAACTACGAGGCTACCACCGAGACCGACGGTTATGAGGCTACCACCGAGACAAATGATTATGAGGCTACCACCGAGACCGATGGTTATGAGGCCACCACTGAGACCGATGGTTATGAGGCCACCACCGAGACCGATGGTTATGAGGCTACCACTGAGACCGACAACTATGAGGCCACGACCGAGACCGACAACTACGAGGCTACCACCGAGACCGACGGTTATGAGGCTACGACCGAGACAAATGATTATGAGGCTACCACTGAGACCGATGGTTATGAGGCTACCACCGAGACCGATGGTTATGAGGCTACCACCGAGACCGACGGTTATGAGGCTACCACCGAGACCGACGGTTATGAGGCCACCACCGAGACAAATGATTATGAGGCTACCACTGAGACCAATGATTATGAGGCTACCACTGAGACCGACAACTACGAGGCCACCACTGAGACCGACAACTATGAGGCTACTACTGTCGACAGCTACGAGACTACACAACTGTACCATACTCGCCCTACAGTCACAGTCATCTTCAACAAGTGCCCTACTGAACCCTATGTAACCGTCGAAACCACCATTCCTCCCCCTCCTTTTTAAATACTCACCTTATTAGTTAGCTAGTCAACTCTGGACTATTGTTAGTAACGTTTTTCTCATGACGAATTTTGCAACATTCTAGTAGATACAATATATAATGAATATTGAGGGTTTTCATTCAGCTTATTTATTATTCATGGTACTAAAGATAGCTACTATAGCTATTCCACACGCTGCTCGTGCTCATCAGTAAGTGGCACATATGCGACACCCATTAGATCCTTCTGCACAATATTGCCATTGCTGTCCTTGTCATAAACTACAATCTGTTGGCTGTATTTGCCGACTGGCACAAACATCCGGCCAGGCGCTTTTAGCTGAGCCAGGAGCTTTTCTGGGCGCTCAGGGGAGGCAGCACCAACATGGATGCAATCGTAGGGAGCATCGGGTGGATACCCGTCTCGTCCATCGCCGGTAACCATGCGGATGCGGCCACTACTGATCCACTCTGGATAATACTGAGACAAGGCGGTCTGCGATTCTTTGACCAGCTCGGATATATGGTCAATTCCAACGACTTTCCCATGTTGACCAACCATTGCTGCCATGCAAGCAGTCAGGTAGCCCGACCCGCTGCCAACATCTAGCGCGTGCATTCCCGGCCTAAGGGTATCGCAAAGTCCCTCCAGAGCATATCCGTGCATATGGGGCGCTGATATGGTTGCGCTATATCCAATATACTGCGGCGCATCCTCGTAGGGGCTGTGGGGCGAAAAGTGCGCTCTGTCCACGGACCGCATGGCAGAGATAACCCGCTCCGACGATATGATTTTTCGGTTAGCCAGGTTGTCAATCAGTTCATCGTTTGTCCGTCCGGAACATCTCCACGACATTCTTGCAAAAAGTTGTCGGTAAAAAGACTCGTTTAGAAGAGTTGGACGTAAATGTCGATACAGTTTTGAAAGTGGCAGAAAAATATGTTTTTCAAAAGGCAGTTTACACATCTAGCCAAGTGTTTAATGGATGAGAAAAGAAAAGAGAATATTTGGATCGAAAAACAAGTCCAAGTCTATTTCAATTTATTTTCTAAAAATACGATGCACAAAATGCTAGAGTTGTTTATTCGAAACAATTAAATCGTCATTTTTTATGCGAGCGATTGTTGTGAACAAATGTTGCATGGTTTGTGTTTAAGCGGAGAATTAATGGAGTTGAGACAAGTGGGCGGGGCTTGTTTAGCAAAAGGGTCGCACCTATCAGAATCACAGCGCAGATCAGCCGTTATATTTTTATATATGCAAAAATAAGCCAAAACACAAACACTTGCAAAATAACGAAAACGCTTTCCCCACACATTTTTTACTTTGCTTCTGCCCATAGCTCCTTCCCCTATTTTTCCCCTCCCATTTCTTTTCTGTCTCCTGCGAATATCATCTATCTGCTCTTTCTTCAGGTGGGCGCCTACCTTCCTCCTTTCCTTCCTTCCATGTCACGCTTTCACGTCTCGATTACACCCGAACCCGAATTCCATCAATCTGGCACTGCAATCAAACCCCGCAATCCGCATTCCCAGACATCCACGCTCCCGCTATCGAAGGACTCGTACAACACAAGTCATCTGAACATGTCGAGCAGCCACAACAAGTACTCGGTGCTCCTCCCGACGTACAATGAACGCGACAATCTGCCGATAATAACCTGGCTCCTGACCAGAATGTTTGAGGAGAACAATCTGGACTACGAGATTATAATAATTGACGATGCAAGCCCAGATGGAACGCTCGAGGTGGCCAAGCAGCTGCAGAAGGTGTATGGCGACAACCACATAGTGCTGCGTCCGCGTGCTGGGAAGCTGGGCCTGGGCACAGCGTATATCCACGGGATCCAGAACGCAACAGGCAACTTTGTGATCATCATGGATGCGGATATGTCGCACCACCCAAAGGCGATTCCGGAGTTTATTCGCAAGCAGAAGGAGCGCGACTACGATATTGTTACGGGCACGCGGTACGTGAGTGGGGCCGGGGTGTATGGATGGGACCTGCGGCGCAAACTAACCAGTCGTGTGGCCAACTTCATTGCTGACATACTGCTTAGCCCGGGAGTGTCCGATCTCACGGGCTCCTTCCGTCTATACAAGAAGGATGTGCTCCACCAGATCATCAATGCTACCATCTCAAAGGGATACGTGTTCCAGATGGAGATGATGGTGCGTGCAAAGCAGTTCGACTTTTCGGTGGCCGAGGTTCCAATCACCTTTGTTGATCGCGTGTATGGCGAGTCCAAGCTGGGGGCCAACGAGATTGCTGGGTACCTGAAGGGCCTCTGGTCTCTGTTTGCCTCAATATAAGCAATGGGTTTATATTTTTTCTTTTGGCAGAGGATTGTTACAGGTCCTTTCCAGCAGTGACTAGAGATGGACACGAATTTACGAGCACTTTTCAGTAGTAATAAACTGATAAATTTCAAAAAATAAAACAGCAACCCGGCTGATCAGATCACTGGTAATCAGACTACTATTTTTTTTTTCTACAGCTTGAATTTTTTTATTTTCTTCTTGCAAAGCACCAAGTAACTGACTTTTTTCGTTGGCTTTCTTTTCTCTCTCGCAATACACACATTCATTTCAATATATAGAAGGTTTCCCTCCCTCTTTCCTGTCAATTATATTACACCAACCAGGGCACCCAACAAAACACATACTTATCTCTCGGCAGAGGCAAAGAGAGAAAACAAAAAGATGGCACCACCACAGCATGCAGACAGAAACAACAAGGGCAGCAGGGGCCCTGTAGATAAGGTTACAACAGACCCGCGGTTCACGCATGTTCAGAATGACCCACGGTTCAGGCAACCAAAAAAGATGCAGTCCAAGGTCAAAGTGGACAAGCGGTTTGCGCATATGATCAGCGACAAAGCTTTCATCGAGACAACCAAGATTGATCGGTATGGCCGGATATCGGAGGATGGTCGAGCAAAGGCATACTTGAATAGAACGTACGATTTTGGCAGCGAGTCAGGAGACGAGGAGGAAGAGGAAGATGAAGAAGAAGAGGGGTCACAACAGGATGACAGCGATGGTTCTGAAGATGAAAGCTCTGAAGATGATAAAGGTGCGACGGCTGTCGATCGTGCGCGTGGCCGCGGTGTTGCTTCGGACGAGTCGTCGGACTCTGACCGGGACTCCGATATCTCCGACGTTGAGTGGAGCAAGCTCGGCGGCGCACAGGGCGAGGGGCTGAGTGATCTTGATGAGGATCCAGACGAGATCCCGCGGGGTGACGAAACAAAGCGGTTTGCCTGCATCAATATGGACTGGGACCACGTGCGTGCCGTCGATCTATTGGCGGTGTTTAATGGATTTACACCAGAGGGCGGGTCGGTTATCTCTGTGAAGGTTTACACGTCGGACTTTGGTAAGGAGCAGATGGCCAGAGAGGAGCTTGAGGGCCCACCACCTGAGATGTTTAAACGCCCGGGAGCCAAGCAGTCGGGTGAAAGCTCGGACGACGATAGCGATGCCTCTGACAACGAAGTGAACGAGCTGATTAGCGAGCAGGTCCGGGACACCGAGGATATTGACCAAGTGGCGCTGCGCAGGTACGAGATTCAGAAGCTGCGGTACTATTTTGCAATAGTCGAATGTGACTCCGTAGACACCGCAAAAGCCGTGTGCCAACAGTGTGATGGCTCGGAATACGAGGCCAGCGCCAACTTCTTTGATCTTCGGTTTGTTCCCGACGACATGGTGTTTGACGATTCGCCAAAGGACGAGGCGATGCATGTGCCTGAAAAGTATCAGCCTCTGGAGTTTGTCACGCAGGCCTTGAAGAACTCAAAGGCAGAGATCTCGTGGGACGCCGATGCGCCAACCAGATCTGTTATCACCAGACGTAATTTGACACACGAGGATATCGATAACCTGGACTTTGACAGTCTGCTGGCATCCGCGTCGTCGGAGTCGGACGGATCCGACAACGACAACGGTGATCTGGCGCGGAAGCGCAGTCTTCTTCTGGGCGGTGCATCTAAAGCTAACGACAGCGACGATGGAGACGAGGATGGCGACACTATTGGCGACATGGAGATCACATTCACTCCAGGTCTAAGCGAATCGGCATCTGCACGCATCGATGCTGGAAGAGAGGAGGAGGATGAGGACGCAAAGGATGGCAGTGTGCGTTCCAAGGAGACGCCAATGGAGCGGTTCCATCGCGTGAAGAAGGAGCGTCGTGAGCGGTGGAAGGAGATCCAACGAAGCAAGAAGCCAGGCAGCAAGGGCAGACGTGCTAATGACGACGATAATCTGATTTCGGACAATGAGCTCGATCCGTCGGTGGCAGGCGACGCATTCTTCACGTACGGTGACGACGAAACCGATGGTCGGTTGGCTGCTTCTGCTCGCTCGTCCGGAAAGAAGAAGAAAAACAATAAGGATGGCAAGCGGTCGTCGGTTACGGAAACCAAGGCGGAGAGAAGAAAGAGATTGGAGGCCGAGGACAAGGAGCGCGCCCAACTGGAGCTGCTTCTCGATGGAACCGAGGCTGGGCGCAAGCACTTTGACATTGCCGAGATCGTCAAGGCCGAGAAGAACAGGGGCAAGAAGAATATGAAGAAGGGCCGTGGAAATAAGGCCAACGATGCTGATCACGACGACTTTAAGCTCGATACCGCTGACCCTCGCTTTGGTGCGCTGTACGAGTCCCACAACTTTGCCATCGATCCAAACAACCCCAACTTTAAGAAGACAAAGGCAATGAACGATCTTTTGGGAGAGAGTCGCAAGCGTCGCAAGCACCTCCATTCATAAGTAAGGTTTCTTTTTATTTTGCCTGGGTATTTCAGTTACTTTACAGAGGATGCGTTAATTAACGATAAACACACGAGCAAAAAAAGGGGAGGTAAAAAATTAGAACAAAAAGAGTATCATAAAACGCAGATTGGGAGAGATTAAGATGTTGTTTTTTCACATGGCAAGCTACGACGATTTTAGTGCGGATGCAAGTGCAATATCCATTGCGCTACGAGCAAACATGTCGACTGCAGGTCCACGACTGCTGCTGGGCGCCAACGAGCCCCAGATAGAAGAAGAAGAAGAGGAGGAAGGCGCAAGTTCCAGGGAAGCAAGCGCAACAACTGGCTTGTCATCGACCATGCCGCCTGTCTGGGTTCTGGTATAATCGTCCGTGAATAATCCCTTATCATCATCGTCCAATAGCCCGTGGGTTTGCTGTGCACGGGTCCGATTGTGTTCGTGAGAGAGAGGTTTCCCGCCCTCCTGGTATCCACGCACAGACGGTCTTCTCGGAGGCGGCAGCAGGGGCCGCACAAAAGTATCGTACAGCCATGCCGCACCGTTGTACTTATGGTGCTGCGCCCACACAAGCACGCCGATCTTGGCTATTCTGTACATTGGAAAAAGCCGCAGGATGGGACCAGCCCAGTGGTCGGCAGTGGTCAGCACGCCGTAGATGGCCCAGTACATAAGCCATTGTTTCTTATCGAGGTTCGGTGCCGCGATCCCCAGCGCTTCTGTGGCCGTGCTGTTGTTGTGATCATCAAAAGACAACCCATCGCCGTCTCCGCCATACTCGATCGCCAGTATCGACTGGTATGCAGGATACGCAACGCCGATAATGTTTGTCAACAGATCCAGCGCATGTGTGTACAGATACCGCACCGCGTATATAGTGCTTGCAGCGGCGGCCACAAAGGCTACGCTTGGCGGGATTATGCGGGTGCGCAAAAGTAGCGCAAACGTTGGATTTATGTGCAGTCGGTGCTCGAGAACAAATGCTTGTCGGACGCAGAATGCCCGCAGTCTGACAAACAGCGGATGGAGATGAGGCGGAAGTCTCCGTTGTACCACAGTGTCTAGCTTGCCAAATACCGCGTTGGCCGCGTGTGTTGCCGGGAACTTTTCCTTGGGCACCCGCGCCACAGCTGCCAGAAACGCACTACTGGCCGTGGCTGGTGTAGAAGTCATCTGTAGGTTCCGACTAACGGCACACAAAGCAAAAAGTCAATAATGGAAAAAGGAAAAGGTTGTTGTTGTCGTCGTTGCTGCTGCTACTTTAGTCTTCTTGGAAATGAACCGCGTTCGATGTGAGTGCGTGCGTGAGGAGGAGGCGTTGATATCGTGAGACTGTAGAAAGGATACAATAGAAAGGGACATAACAAGTACAAGCGAGAATAAACCCCCTCACAATGCGTTAGGCTGAGAATAAGTGCCAAATAACCTGGGCAATAATAAAATAAAAAAGTAAATAAAAAGAACAAGGAAAAAAATGAAAAGATGAACTGTTGTAAGTGAGAGAGTTTATGTCAAACAAAAGCGGTTGGACGTTTTTGAACTATTTTCATTTTTCGTACTATTTTTTTTGAGGATCCCCTCTTTTTCTAATGGAAATCATGCGGCGTTCTTGCATGACAATGTAAAAAAACGATAATAACCCGGCCGAATTTTTTTCTTATTTTCAACGATTGATGATCTTTTTTGTATTATCTCATGCTAATTTTTCTTTTATCTTATCTTTTTTTGCATTTCCCAATTCTTAATGGTTGTTTCTTAATTTGTAAATCGACAACTGTATTGCAAAATGTCAGGGTATTTGAGCCGGTCAGCAAAGGCCATCAAGGAAACGGCAACAATGATATACAACGCGGACTATATGTTCCGCGCGTTAGAGCGACCGGTGGCCTCGGTAGCCTGCAGTGCGGATCTGGACAACTGGGTAAAGGGATCGGACAGGGACATTGGCGGGTTCAGCGACGTGTGGCTGGACACAACCATCTCGGGACACGCGAAATTCCACGGGTATATCTCGCAAAAGCTCCCGGAGGACACGCGGTACAAGCGAAGTGGGTATGCGATGGTCCGCACACGGGACCCAAAGCCCGATATCCTGGGCGCAGGTACCTGGGACAGCTCATTGTACCGGTACCTTGCCTTGAGGGTGAAGGCGGATCGGCGCAAGTACTTTGTTAACCTCAAGTCGGATACCCTGATAAACACTGATATCTACCAGCACCTTTTGCCTATTCGCACACCGGGTCGCTGGGAGACCATTATCATCCCGTTCAACGCGTTTACTCTTACCAGTAATAGCGTTATTCTGGCTGCGCAGCCGGCGATGGCTTCGACCAAGATGGAGACAGTTGGGTTTTCTATTTCCGACCGACGCGAGGGCCCGTTCAGTCTAGAGTTCGCCTGGGTCAAGGCGATCAACACTAACTTTACCTTTGGCGAGCTGTTGCGTCTTTCGTACCACACCGAGGTAACATGGAAGACGGACTTTGATAAGCTTGACAAGAGACTCTAGATCCCTTTTTGTCATGCTGCATTGCTGCGGCGGTCGTTTGGGAATAAAATTAACAACCAGAATGAAGAGAGCAACGGTGGGGTAGGTTTTTCGGTACCAGGTGGTTTCGCGCGGGCCGTTTGTTGTTCTGGGTTCGTCATTGTAATGAGCATCAACAAAGCAATAGCATGCGGCTACCAGATCTAATTAGGAAGCAACAACGCAGAATGACGCAACAATAGCATAATGAAGATGGATCTGCTGCTTTTTCACATGAAATTGTGCTGCCTTTTCCACATTAAACACGTGCAGCTAAGCTAGGGTTAGGGGTGAGAGGATAGTAGTTGAGGAAACCCCCAACTTTTGTGTGAGAAATGACGAATAAAATGAATACCTCTCCCAAATGGAAGGGAAAAGAGTAAGAGCATAAAAAAGAAGAGGAGTGTATGGTGCTGGTGTGCGTGCGTTGGCACATAAAGTGCATTGTGTTCTACTCTTCCATTGTGAAGGAGCGAGGAAGACGTGCATAGCATGTGTGGCATGAATGCCAAGAAGTCTTCTGACCTTGCTCTAGCTTTCTCTCCTTTCTCCACTTGCTCTTTAGTTTTTTATCCTTCTTTCTGGTTTTCACTTATTTACTTGCAACCGTCATTTTACCAGATTTTATTTTTTTGTATACCTCAGCAACACTACCACAAACACAGCACAATGGTAACTACTAGCTGGAAGACTGCTATTCCGGGCGAACCCGATCCCAGGTACATCGAGGTGAACCATATCTCGCTGTCGGCGGACGAGAACACGGTCAAGAACTTCTTTGCGTTCTGCGGACAGATTGAGTCGCTGGAGCTGAGGAAGGAGATGGACGGCACGCAGAGTGCGCTGATAAAGTTTGCAGACGCCGAGGCGGCCAAGACGTCGCTGCTGCTGACCAGCGCACAAATCAACCACGAGTTCATTCGCGTTAGTTCGCTCTTCCCCGACATGCAGCAGAGCGCTACGCCGCCTGCGTACAATAACGCGGCAGCAGCCCGCTCTGGCCCGCAGCAGCCAGCGCCGGTAGCTGTGCACACTGTTTCTAGCGGCGCCAGCAGCGGCAGCGGTCGGAGCAGCAGCGGGAGCGGGGGCAACCCAATCGTTGATGCAAACTACGAGGGAAAGCCCGCCCTCTACGTTGTGCACGAGCTGCTTGCGGCCGGGTACTTTTTAGGGGAGCACGTCGTGTCGCGAGCATCAGAGTTTGACTCCAAGTACCGCGTCACCGACCGCACGCAGGAGCAGGCCCGCTCCCTCGACAACCAGTACAAGTTCAGCAACCATTTGCAGCGCTGGGACGAAAAGTTCAATATCTCTGCAAGGGCAAAGAACGCATACAACAAGCTGCAGAGCCACCCTGTTGGTCAGAAGGTTGCGTTCACGGTCAATGAGGCCTACCAGTCGGCGATGCAGCTGTCGCAGGATGCGAAGCACATTGCTGAGAGAAAACGTGGACATAATGAGCAGCTCTTTGGCAAGATCCCTTTGCCGGGGACTCCCCGCCCACCCGCGTCTTCCTCCGCGCAGCAGCAGCAGCAACCTCCGCAGCAGCAGCATTATCAGCAACCTCCGCAGCAGCAGTACTATCAGCAGCAACCACCACCGCAACAGCAGCAATCTTCTAACCCCACGCCCTACGTCGGCGTCAGCGCTGGCCCTGCTGGTGCCCCAACCTCGGGGGTTCCTGATTACACGAACATGACTGCCGCTCCCCGGGCCCCAGACGCAGCAAGCGAAAAGACAGCACCGCCATTCCAGCAGCCCAGCGACGAAAAGAAGCAGTGAGCTAACGATGGGACTGAGCTTTTATTCTTGCATGTTCTCCAGAATCCAATGTGAACAACGTACTTTATAGGTTTTTTCATTTTTTTTATATACTACATGTGGAAGAAAAAAATTAAAATTACTTGACAATAATCCCTTAGGAAGGATCCAAGGCATCTCCATATAATGTATAATATCATGTTTTGGCAGAACCGCTGGTGTTTCTTCTGCCGCCAGCCAGCGTTTCGTGGACAAGAGCCGACAGTCTGCGCTCGTAGGTCGAGGGCAGATGGTGGGCAATCATGTTCCTCGTGAACCGCAGCTCACTAAAGCGCTCAACGACATCAGGACAGTAGAACAGACCCATAGGCAATGCCTTGTCCTTGGAGCCATCACCGTCGCCAATCCTGGGGCCTTTTGGGTTCTCCTCCTCCTTGCTGCTGCTGGCAAACGACTGCGTGGAGAAGATCGATGACCTCCGGCTGTCCCCACCACGACTAAGGTCGCCATCGTTTAGGGAGTCGACCCGTGTTGCCAGCTCCCTATCTGCTATCTCGTCGTCGCCCAGTGTTGCAAGAATAAAAACGTCACCTGGTGGATATAGTTTTTCGCTGTCCATGCTTGCGCGAAGCGTCTTGATGAGCGACAGGTACCAGTCATCCAGATCATCCTTGGTAGTGTTCTTTGGCCCCTCTTCGCCACCTTCCTGGCGCTGTGTTGCTTTAGTTGATTTGACGTGGCTGTTTTTGTCGTGTCGTGGCTTTTTGGACAATCTGTTGTTGCTTCCGCCTTGAATGTGGTCCTTGTGCACGGCCGATTGGCTCCATGGATGACGCAGAAACGAAGCTGCGGGTCTTTCTTCTCTGGGAAGACTGCTGCCATTTCTCTTTCTTTTGTCTCTGCTTGCCCCTCCGCTTCCATCGCCAGTTTCACAGTCATCGTCGGTTTCGTCGTCGTCGTTTTTATACGCACGCAGCCTGGAAAAGTCAAAATCAAACAGATTGAGTTTCTTGCCAAGCCTGTGTTTCTGCGCCGAAAAGAACTTGCGCACAACCTTCTCGGCCACCCCGTGCTCGCGTCCAAGTACCGCGGATATGTTGAGAATATCAACGCAGGCACCGATCGAGAGGTACGTTATAAAGTCATCCGAGTTGGCAACCGATGTCACCAGTCCGCGACAGTAGTACGATAGCGACGCATTTGTCGAGCATGGGCTGCCGAAGCTGAAGCAGTGGATGGGGCGTGGCGTCACCAGTCCGAACTTGTCCATCGTCACAAACCGCCGTGTGCTGCCGCGAGTGGATCCGGGAGTGGGTGGATGGCCACCCGATTCGGACTGTGCGCAGCTATTGCCACTGGTGGTAGTGGTGTCAAATGCTGGCTGCGACCAAAGAAGCGTGACCAGCGACGCTACTCCGCCGCCAAGGGAATGGCCCGTAAGCACCAACCCGTACTCGGGATACAGACGCAGGGCCTCTGCCACCTCCCTGAAGACCTCGGACGACGAGTCGGCGAGAAGGAGCGCCGAGTGCCACATCCCCGAATGCACACGGAACTCATCGCACTCCTTTGCTGCGCCCTCGTGGCTTGGGATCCTGATCGTCTCGTACTCGCAGATCATGTCGATGAAGAGGTCCGAGATCCCCAGCGTGCCCCGGCAGGCCAGGACGACCGACCGGGTTGCGTGGTCCACTGCTATGTAGTGCACTAACGCGTGGATCGATGGGTTGCGGTACACCAAACGCTGACGGATCTTCTCGAACCGCCGGAACTGTCTTTTGGTGTCGTCTGTTCTTCTTTTTGGCTCGCTGGTAGATGTTTTTGCTGCCCTGCGGTCGCCAGATGGCGATGCTTTAGCACTGCTGCTCGCATTGGCACTTGACTCTTCTCCTTCGTTTCCTTTTCCTCCAACCATGCGCGAGACCAGACCAGGGATCACCGGAATCGATGCCAGCGCACTCATGGGCGACGGCAGTCTCTGGTAGATGCTGCCGACAATCGGGATACCCGAAATCCAACCGCCTGTTCCCGGTGCTGCTGCTGCTGCTGCTTCTACTCTATTACCCTGTTGGTCTGCTGACTTGGATTCCACCCCCGCATTGCTGTTTCTCGAAGAAGACCCACCTTGCATATTCAACTGCGATCCGCTCTGGCTTTTCAGCGCAGCAAGCGAGCTCTTGCGTCGCAGCTTGCGCTCCACCGCCGTGGCCTTCACGTTGGCCGACCTCGTCACGCCGGGAACAATCGGCGAGACGTACGATGAGAAAAGGAGATCGCTTAGCGGAATACCGCTGTGCTGCGAGAAGCAGTGGTGGTTTGGATGGTCGGTGACCGGTCGCTGGCGATGATGGTTGCGACGCACCGGTGGACGACGACCCACGCCTGCTGTTGTTGAGCGACGTCCCGATGCCGACGTGTTGTTGTCGGCTGTGCGAGAAGTGGTTCTGAAATGGCGCCGCTCGTACTGTCGCTGCGAGTCTGGGCGTGACGGAACGTAACCTGCATGCTTGTGGTAAGTGCTCATCGGCTGTGCACGTGGGAGAAAGTGTCTTGACGCGCTTGCTGGAGTCCTTTCCCCGACTCTTAGGGATGATGGTAATCCGTTGGTACTAACGCCAGCGTCGTTGTTGTTCATAGATCCGTTGCTGCTGGTTCTTGAGAGATGCGAGGCTGATGCTATAGATTGTTCTTGCTCGTGGACCTCAAAGTCTCCAAACTCATCAATCAGTGCCCGAGCATCGATCATCCCATGGTCGAGGCCCAGAACCTGCATAAAGCTCTTTCCGTAAACCGAGGATGCGAGGGAGATGAACCGGGCAAGGTTGAACAGCAGTGGTTTGCGAGGAAACTCCTGCTGCAGCCATACCGACTCTCTGGGCGTGTGGGGCGGTGGGTCGACGAAAGACGGCGGATCAGTTAGACGAATGTCGCTGAGTCTAGGGAACGACCTGTACGTCTCGTCCAGATCGTCTGGTACCGGTTCCTTCCAGCTGGTCCTATTCTCTGCATCAGGGTGGTCTAGTCCAGACATGGAAAGCCCCGCAGCGTCTTTGGGCAGCGTGTGGGCCGAATGCACAATGTTCTCATTGAGGCTGACGGTGGGTGTTGCTGGGAACTGTGGTGACGAGATGAGGCTGGCGGGCGCAGACTCGAATGTCGGTAGTCCCATGCTCCGTTGAATAGACGCCGAAAGCAAAGGAGACGGTGGCGACCCACATGCGCTGGATGTGTCTGTGCTTTCCGAGCATATCTGCTGCTGCTGCTGCTTCTCTCTGGCGCTAGCCGCACGCACTGCTGTGATGGTTTCCCACAACGAATGGCCTTGTTGTTGCTGTTGTTGCTGTTGTGGGCTTGGTATCGTATCCTTCAGCGAGGACGATGTGGTTGGCTGGATGTGTCTATCTGAATCAAGGTCTGTATATTCGCCTTTTGTGCCATTCCTCGTATGCTGTTGATGTTGATGTTGATGTTGATGTTGATGTTGATGTTTTTGTCGCTCAAGGTGGAGCGAGAGGCCACGAAGCGCCTCCACCAGCCGCTGGTCCCACTCGGGGTCTCTATGCGGAGTATCCTGGTCACTCAGCGCATGATATGTGTCACCGTACTCCTCGTCCTCGCTCAATGCGCCTGACCCGTACCTAGAGTCTGTGCCATTTAGGAGTTCGGGGATGTCTGAAGAAGAAGAACGCACATGACCAGCCGATGCTGCGTCTAATGATAGAAGCGTGGTTTGTGCATTTACATGACCGCGCATGCTGCCCAAGCCTGGCACGCTGCCGTTAAGTTCCACGTTGCCAGAGCCTGCTGCTTCTGCACTTGGCTGCGCCTTGCGGCTGTGCATATTATGCGGCGACGTGGCGTTGGCGCAAGAATCGACAAAGGTAGCATTCTCGGCGCTGGCACCGCACATACGAGGCGACGGGGGCTCAGGCGTGCGAGCAAATGAGGACTTTCTTGACAGAAGGGGCTTGCCATTGCTATCGATGAATTTGCGAGAACAAAACTCGGGACCTCGACGTATGTTGGTATACACAAGGTCCAGCCTGTACGGACGGGAGCGCCCGTGATTGACAACCTGGAGGCAAATCCAGGCAGCAATCGTTTTGAGTACTTGGCTAACAAAACTTACAAGTCCAACCTCGCCAATCAGCGCACGGATCTCAGGATTCTTGTCCAGGGCCTCCCGACGACACATGTGCACAAAGGAAGCCAGAACGCGTGAGGTGTCTGTGGATCCAAAGACGGCATCAATGAGACGCACATATTCTCCAGCCGCATGCAGGCTCATGTTGATGGCCTTTGTGTACAGCGAAAACCCGCCCTCCAGGATGTTCTCTGCCGCCGTCAACGATTGGTTCATCACTGCGTACCCGGCAGCGGTGGATGAGCTGATGATGCGCGACACAATCTGGGGATTCAGCGCAGATAATGGCGACAGGATCCCAGCGATAGTCAACGTGATGGCCTTGGCTTCCGACCAGGCGACTGACCCCAGCATAAGGCTGCTGCTGGTGCTCTCGGCAATCGTTTCAAACACGGCTTCCCAAAACAACGAGGTAATCTCCAGACTCAATCGCGTTGCCCCCGACAACGAAGAAACAATCGCTGCAATCCGCTCCGGCAACAGCGGCGGTCGGCTCCGCCAATGATGCACCTGTCGTTTAGAGGAATTGCTGTTGCTATTCACGCTGTCGTGGGAAGAGCCTATGCTTTGGCTTCGGATGTTCTCCTTTGCTTCGTAGTTACCGTACCACTTTCCCATATAACTCTCACCATCCGACGCTATAGAACAACCGCCATCGCTGCTGTCGTCCGAATGGTGGTGGTCGCCTGCGCTGTCGTCGCTTATATCCCCGTCGTCTTCCTCCGCGCAGTCCCCAACCGCTTCCATTTGCAGCGTAAAGAGCCCCGACGGCGTGGGAGTCACATGCTGTGTATCGTTGTAGGTTCTGGGAGCGGTGTGTGCAGTCTGTTCCTGGGTCATTCTGCTGCCAAAATATCTGAATTCCGTCCAACCTCTTGCTGGTGTCTGACCTGTCTAATAGTATATGTCTGCCAGTATATCTGGCAGTATATCTGCGGGAGAAGTGGAAATGAATAGAAAGCTTGCTAGAAATACACTCACTGACTACAAGCCAGAATAAACGCGATGCTCTTGTATAAGCTAGGAATATGAAATAAGATACAAGTGAAAAAAGTACAAGGAAGAAGAAACCCCAAGCAGTGCTTAAAGCCAGTAAAAGAAATAAGGATTGTGCGGGTTACTCTAAAAATGCGTGAAAAGAAGTAAAGAAAATAACGATGACATGCAAGATAAAGAAGACAAAAGTCAAAAGGGAACACAAAACTTAAGAAGAGAAAAAGAAAGAGAAAGAGAGAAAGACTAAGCTAGCTGGCTAAGCTGCTGCGCAAGTGCAAATTTTATTCTTTTTGTTTTTTTTTTTTTTGCTTTGCTTGGTGTGGGTGCATGCGGAAATCTTCGATACACTAACAAAAGGCGGGTTGGTGACTGGCATTACGCATTCGATGTGTATATGCTGATGCGGAGAACAACAAGCCCAACCAACAAATTCCCTCCCTTTTTCACTAGCAATTTACTAGAAAGAAAAGTAAAATGTCAGACTTTGCTTTTATCAAAAGTCCAACCAACCCACCAGCCATCCATCCTTTCCGCCGGTCAGGCTCCGACGGCCGTGTGTCATTTGGCATCCAGAACCCGTGGAGGGGAAGGGGACCCTATCATGAGGCAGAACAGGGCATGCCCGGTTGTTGTTGTTGTTTTGACAGCGTCGAGCGCCAGGCAAGAGCGTCTTATGCGGGGAGAGAGGGTGTGTGTGGGTTGGATCTGGTGCAGTAGCAGATAGCAGTTGCATTTATTTCCGCATTGTCCATCTGTTTTTTTGGAAGCCGGACATTGCTTATGAAGCAATGCTTGCTGCCCGCACTTTTGTCATTCATTCATTATTATCTCGTTGCGATGTGGACATGTTGCAGATTACAACAACAAATGTTTTATGGGAAAAGGGCTTTTTCTTCCATATATGGCAGCTTGTACGCTATCTCTCTCTTTGTTTGACGTTATCACGCTCATTTCCACCCTCCTCCCCCTTTGTTTTAGGGACAAATGAATTCAGAAGAAAGATAAAGAAAGAAAGAAAAGGAACAGAGGAGGGAGCATTACGCAAGAGGTTCAAAATGTGCAATTCCATTACCGCCGCCAAGATAGAAAAGGCAGAAACAATGGCGTCAGACACTCACTGTGTTGTTAGGCAATCTCGATGAGTGGATGGGCTTTTGTGATAATACGTAGCCATCATTCATATCTACTATATTTAGTTAATTTCGCTTTATTTTGCAAGTCAGCCAATGCTGTGTTGCTGCTGGGAGAGAAAAATAGAAGGAAAAACGTAAACATTGCAAAAAAACATTTGATTGTCTACATTGAATGTGTAGTGTTTTTCATTCGCACACAATGGCCAAGTCAAAAAGTGACCGAAACATGCAGTATCTTTCTTGGCAAATCCACGAGCCGACAAGAATGATGGAATACCAAGATGGCTGTGTACAACGAAAGGCCGCGAGACGGAGATGAGATACTCCCACTTTGCCACAAATAGGGCACTCTTCAACCAACCGGTTGGTCGGGTCTGACAACCTCTGCCTACTTATTTGTAGCTACTA
>JANBTT010000156.1:0-32139 GCA_027578915.1 Coemansia sp. RSA 1200 | reverse complement strand
CCAATGGTGCTTCAAAAAAGTAAAGTACACGGCTGCAGGAATAAGAATATAGCGTACCTAGAGCATTTACGAATAAAGTAAGCGCAAGCAGTGGAATCATCGGTTGCCATATCATCCCGAATATTGCTCTTAGAAGAAACATTCGCTCATTTACATTGTATTTAAATTCTTCAAGAGAGGACTCCAAAAGCATGCGTTTGGGAAGTGCTTCAATATCACTCAGTAAAATATCGCGTGTTCTTTGTATTCCAATCAAACGAAGCTCTTGTGTAGAGCAACATTTCTTTAATATCATACAGAACTTGTAGACCTTTACCACTGAGACGTGTACAAAAGAGATACATGTGTGTAGCAGAACTAAGTAGATTGAACCAGTCAGTAGCATTACTGTCGCTTATAGCTCTAAAAACACCAACAGCGTTGACCAGTTGAAGCAAACGACTATTTTCAACATACATATCAAGCAGTGGAAGAGCAGCAATTGACAGCGGATGATGAATGCCCAATAAACTACCACATATGCAGAACGACAGCGCTAATAGAAAACCATAGCAACCCAGAGTAGTAATGTCCCTTGAAAGATTTCTTGTTTTCTTGCGTGTAGAGACAACGAATATTGTGTGCAAAACCAACCAGACATCAAATAGGGGGTATAATGCAGCATACCTCTGTTCAAAGATTGAAATAGTCATTTTTAATACTTGGTTTGTTCTGTTGTTGCCTAAAAGACCTGCAAAAAAACGAGATACGATGTTTTTAGTAGTGAAAAGAGTGGGAATATTTTGGTTAAATAAATGAGAAAAGAAAACGCATTTCTCCGTTAGAAGAGAGATTACATCAGTGATTGGGGTTTTAGGACAAAAAGAGAAAAAGGAAATGGGGTGTTTTACTTGTGTAAAGATCGGAAAGTTCAATGAAACACAAATTTGTTGCTGAGAGC
Source organism: Coemansia sp. RSA 1200 (assembly GCA_027578915.1). NCBI lineage: Eukaryota > Fungi > Kickxellomycota > Kickxellomycetes > Kickxellales > Kickxellaceae > Coemansia > Coemansia sp. RSA 1200. The sequence goes on along the minus strand of JANBTT010000156.1, from coordinate 31,199 downwards.
AATGAGTGAGGACCGGAGATCGGCGTTTGACACTTATCAGCCCTCCAAATGATATGTGATTCGGAACAATGGGCAATGACTTAAGATCGGTGTCTGACACTTATCATTCCTCAATAATGTTAGTTAGGGTGCTATAAGCTATTCCTGACAATGAGCGCTTTAGTATAAAAGCAACAACTTGTCCTGAATAGTAGTTTCCATAGGTTTCCTTATAGTAAATAACATACTTTTTATATTCCACTTGAAACTCCATTGAAACAAATTTTTAGTTTTTGGAAAAAAAATTAGTGTCTTTCGTTTCTGATATCTGGACTGTTCAAAATTGATATCCGTGATATCAGTAAAGATGCAAGATCCAGAGGGATATTTGGATCAGATGTGGTGTTTGGCACTGGAAAATGCATAGTGCATCCTTATATGAACATTGGATAAGAACTATAAAAGGTGCCATGTAGCACAGTTGTCAAAGGCAATTTCAGTATCACCAACAGCTATAACACAAGCAACCACAATATCAAAACCAACAACAACCTTTCCAGAAATAAACTCAAAATGATTTGCTTTGTCTCAGCCATTACTCCTGCTTTCTTCGCTCTTCTTGCTCTTTCGAATTTCTCGCTTGCAGCACCAGTTGCCGAGGCATCTGCTGAACCAGCACCAGCAGTCAATAATGCAGACACTGTTGCTACAGAGCATGTCCACAAGCGCTGCGGAGGGTGCGGCGGCTGGGGTGGATGTGGAGGATGCGGTGGATGGGGCAACGGCTGGTGGGGCGGTCGCGGCGGCTTTGGCATTCCTTTTGCCAGCAGCTTCACCAATGCACTAAACACCAATACCAATGCTGCGAACTTTAACGACAACACGGTCTACCTCAACAGCAAGAACGCCAACAAGTGCTGCAACAATCTCAACACCTTCACCAACGCCAATGTTGTGGTCTAGTGAAAAAAAAACGCTGGGTCGGATATAGATGTAGATGTTCGTGATACATTGGACTAGACAAAAAGAATTGATTGACCACAATACACTAGCTTTAATTGTTTAAAATGTTCCATCTTATCTAAAAATAAACAATAATCCAAAAGAAACATAACACGCTTCTACTTCCTCTGGTCGCATCCTGACCTATCTACCGTTCGTTGTCATCGTCGGAAAGCTCAGTGTTGGCAAATAACAACTGGCGATCAACAGGACGAGCATCGCTCTCTCCAGCGCCGATGCCAGCAGGATACTGCTGCTGATCGGTGGCCATGGCAGGATCAGAAGACGAGAGATAAACACCACCAGCATCCACATCCTCTTCCTCAAGGAAATGGTTGAATCCAGACTCAACAGCATCGTAGTCGTCCACCAGCGCAGACGACTCGATGCTGGCTCTGCCTGACGCAGACGGCGACTCGTCGCCGCGCAGAGGCTGGTACACGAATCGGCGACTACCTTCGCCCCGACGCACACGCGTAGCAGCTGAGCCGGAAGCCGAAGCATCCGCCGATGATCCGCTGCCGTGGGCGTCGCGGTGACGGAGAAGAGCGCCCCAGCGTGGCGGATGCTCGTAGGACCAGCGCTGCACCTGGTGCGGCAGGTAAGGAGCAGCACGATCCAGCCCCCACAAGAATCCCTCGCGCGCAGCACTCGCCACGGCACCAGCCGTCGAGACAGCGCCAAAGAAGACAGGCTCGATCTGTTTCAGCAGGCCGGCGTTGGCGGCAGGAAGAAGCGTCGCGTTGCGGAGAATGGCGGGCGGACGTACGGCGGCGCCGAGATCGTGCAGACGGAAGTAAGGGTACCGCGATCGCCACCAGCGGTAAGCAAAGTAGGCGAGCACCAGACATGCGAGCGGGAGAAGCAGGGCCCACAGCACAGCAACGGTGCGCGCGCGGCCGGGACACCACACCTCGGCTGGGCGGTCAAGAACAAGGCCGCCGCGACACACAGACTGCGGGATGCGTCGGTACGCGCTCTCGATGACAAAGTAGTCCTGGTCAGCATCGGTGCAATTTGTGCGCGGCGCTCGCATACCGGGCACCAACTCGCAGCGGCCCCAAGGACCGCTATCGCTGGTGGCAGGCACGAAGTTGTGGTTGCACTCGTAGTCGCGCGCCGTGCACTCGCAGGTCTCGGCCAGCACACGAACCGGCGCAAACTCGTTGCCGACATAGCACTGGCGATCGCTGCGACGCCGGTAGTACTGCGCGCGCCGACCAAGCAGACACCCGGCATCGTCCGCATGCGAGTCGATTGGCGCCGGCGCAAACAGCTCAAAATCGCCGTCGGTCTTGGCCTTATTGGCGTCGAGCACACACACACGCGGCTGCGCGCCAGAAAAGTCCAGACCAACCACAACGCCGCGAGACGAGCTGCGTCCTCCGCGGCCGTACAGAATGAAGCGGCGGCTGGTGCTGTCGGGCACAGTAGTCAGCGCATCGATGCGGATGCCGCCCAGCGCAGAGGCCTCGGGCAGCGGCAGCGCGGTCCACGAGTGGCCGCGATCCAGCGAGTACTCGACCTCGGTGGCCGGGTGGATGCGGTCGGCAACAACAATAAGCGCGCCGTGGTCGCCGAACTCGTGCCACTTAGGCCCCGTACGCACCGCGCGCCACGACGCGCCGCCATCGTCAGACAGATACGTATCGCAGGCGCCGATGCGCTGCAGATGCGCGCCAACGCTACCGACGCCCATCAGCAGCCCAGGCGCACCGGCCGCCGAGTAGATGTTCTCGGGATCCGAAACCTCCGTGTAGCCGTGCAGATGCAGCGCACACTCGCCCGAGCGCGGAGCGGTAACAGCACACGGCAGCCGGCCGCCGGTTGGGCGCAGTGAGTGCCAGCGCGCACCGCCGTCGACTGTGACCAGCGAGCGAAGCTGCTTGACGGCGCCATCCGACTCGACGGCGGCAGCGTTGGCCACAACATTGGCAATCGCCACGCCCTCGAGCGCGCGGATGCGCTCGTAGTCAACAAGCCCTGTCTCGTCGCGATTGACATGCGCCAACGACCGGCGGTAATACGTGCCGTTGGAGTTGGAGGAATAGAGCGATCCCCACTCGCGCCCAGGCCGCGCATTAGTGGTAACGTGGAGCATCACGCCGCCGCCAGGCATCCGCTGGCTGCGGCCGCGCGAGTCGCGGTACTCGAATCCCTCATCGGCCTCCAGCACAGTGTAAGCAGCGTCAACGGTGCGCTTGTTGCCGGGGAACCGCGTCTCCGCCGCACTGCGCCCGTCCGCCGACACATGCAGTGTCAGCGCGCGGCCGTTCTCAACCGTCTCGGAAACCACCAGGAACGCACCGACCACCGCAAAGTCAGTCGCGTTGTGAACCAGCACCGTCGATGTGCGGAACCAGTCGACACTGACCACCACGTCACCCTCGCTTCCACGTGATGCAGGGTGCCGCGCACAGACCACCGCGTTGCGCGCAGCCGCCGTCAGCTGGTCCGTGCACACGAATGAGCAACCACCGGCGGCGACCGATGGCAGAAGCGAGCTCCAGTGCGCGCCGTGGTCGCGCGACACAAACGCTTCGACAGGGCAGGCTGAGCCAGATGGACACGCATCGGCGGATGGTTGCGCGTGGAAGACCAGCCAGTCCGGGTACTCGGGATGGAACCGCAGCGCTGGGTGGTGTTGGTGCGAGGGTGCGCCCGGCAACCGCAGTTTGCGCGCAGAGCGGCCTGCGTCGTCGGTGTACAGCGCAGCAGCCCCGGTTACTGGCAGGAAGTACGCGCGGTCGCCAGCGTAGGGTTGCTGCACAATCGCCGCAAACTTCTCAGCCGCAGCATCACCACCGCCAGGAGACGGCAGCGCATCCCAGCGGCCGCCGCCGCCTTCGTTGAGACTAACCAGCACCGACCCCTTCTCGGTACGCAGCGCTGCATGGCGCGAGTCGCCAAAGTACACGAGATCGGCTACTGGCGCATCGAGATCCGTTGTCGTTGCGTGAACACCACCGGCGCGGCCACATACGCGCTGCACGGGCGCTGCTAGATCCGGCTCCGAGCCACGCGCACACCGCGACGCCTCGATCCGACGGTACCCGGAACGACCCATGTACGTGGATCCATCACTGCACCCGGCGGGCGCAAGCGGGTCAGCGCCGTCCAGCTCGCAGCGGCCGTAGTCGTCCAGCCAGAAATCCTCGTCGCACTCATAGTCCGCCAGTCCGCACTCGCATGTGCGCGTACGTGTCGGCGGCGGTTCGAACTCGCTGCCAACGAAGCATGCGGCACCGCGCTTCCGACGCCAGTACGAGGTGGCCTCGCCCAGCGCACAGACCGGCGCTGCTGATTCTGATCCGGCATGATCTGATCCCGCAACCCACCGCGGCGTCCACAGCTCAAAGTCGCTGTGCGCGTGGTTGCGCTCATCCAGTGTGCACTGGCGCTTGTGCAGCGCTGAGAAGTCGACTGTAACTACCGCTGTGCGGTCCGCCGCGCCAGACGCCGAAACCTCGCGTCCGACAATAGTAAAGCGCTGGCCGCCGCCCTCCGACCCGCCGCCCAGCAGCTCCTCGACAACTACGCGCACACCTTCAGTGTCAACGAAGCGGTGCGTATGCCACGTTGCGCCGGCGTTGGTCGAGTACAGCAGCGAGTCGGCAGGCGCGGCATCGTCCACAAGCACCAGCAGCGCACCGTGGTCGCCGACGGCAGTCTGCGCCGGCGAACCGTGTACCTCGTTCCACGTCGTACCACCGTCGGTCGAGGCATATGTGCGCGATCCAGAGTACCGGCCGAGATGCGCACCAACCGTGCCGACTCCGGCCAGCAGTCCAGGCGCAGCCTCGGCGCCATACGCAGCGCCAAGCAGCGATGCCTGGCTAAACATATTAAGCGAGCAGTCATCGCAATCGACGGGCGTGCCGGCGCTATCGGTCTCCGGCGCACGCAGCGGCTGCCACGACCGGCCGCCGTCCCAGCTGGCAACCGTCTGCACCTCCTTTCGCACGCCGGCACGGCCCAGCGCAGCAGCGTTGGCAACACGATTCGCGACAAGCACACCACGAAGCCCGGCGACGCGCTCGACATCGACGCCGCCCATGCGGTTGCGACTCGTGTGCCGCAGTACGCGGTGGAAGTGCGAGCCATTCGTGTTGCTGGCAAACAGAGTGCCCCAGCCGAGGCCTCCCCACTCGGGGTCGCCGGTGTTGGGCGCGCCCTCGATGTCCACCAGAATGGCGCCGTCGGCATCGGCGTCAGGCGGCAGAAGAGTGAAGCCGTCGGGGCGGATGTTGGTGCCTGGCGGGAACCGTGCCGCATGCGCCGCGCGCCCATCGTCAGATACATAGAGCTGCAGCGTACGCTCGGCACCCGACGCAACTGCGGCTACAATGAAGCGGCTGTACACGTGGAACCCGACAATCTCGGCGTTTTCGCCGGCGGGAATGTCGATTGTGTAGTGTTTGGTGCCGGAGAACGGATCAGGGAACACTAGCAGCTCAATATGGTTGCCGCGCTGCTTCTGCGCATCCTGCTCGTTCTCGCTGCCGCTTGTCAGTTTGTAGTTGGTGCACACCACTGCGGCGTCCGGCAGCGCTGTCGCAAACCCGCGCGTCTGCGCAAACTGGCAGCGCGTCGCGTGTGTGGTGAACCGGTTCCACTTTGCGCCGTTATCGCGCGACGCGTAGAACTCGGTGTGGCATCCGGGACACTGCGTGCCGCCTGCAAACAGCAGCCAGTCGGCGTGTGTCGGGCTGAAGTCAACCAGCGGCCGGATATGCAGTCCGTTTGCCTTTCCCGGCAACGCACGCACCGTCGTCCAGGTTGCTCCGCGATCTCCCGTGTACGCCAGCGCATCGCTGTCAGTGTAAATGAAGGCGCGCGAGTTGTCGTATGTGTGCTCGACCACATATGTCGGCTTTCCGATGCGCGAGTTGCCCGTGGTGCGCGCCAAGTCGATGCGCTCCCAGCCGAGTCCCTCGTCGGAGCTGCGGTACAGCTCCTGCGCCGACGTCATCAGCAGATACGACGTAGTGTTCGGGAACGCCATCACGTGCACGTCGCCCTTCAGGGACAGCGTGTGGTGAGTGACGGCGCCAAGCGGCTCCGTCTCGCCATTGCCGCCGCCAGTGTGGTCGTGGCCGGATCCGCCGGGCGGCACCACGCGCGGACACGGCTTGTCAACGGGCCTATCAAGCTGCACACCGCCGTCGCGCTCGCACGAGTTGCCGGGGATCAGACGGAATCCTGACGACGCCTGGAATCGAGCACCAGCGCGGGTGCACTGACCCTTGGGAATGACCTCGTTGCCAACCAGCTCGCAGCGGTGTGCATCGGCTGCTGTTGGTGCGTAGTTGTAGTCACACTCAAAGTCGTGCTCCGAGCACTTGCAGTCCTGTGTGCGCGGCACCAACACCTGCGACAAGCGCATCGCGCACTGCGCAGTCGGTTTGCGGCGGATGTGCTCGGACCGGTGGCCCATGACACAGTCGTTATCTTCGTGCGCAGAAACCACAAATGCCTCCATATCGCCGTTGGCTGCCGGATCATTCGGATCAACCGAGCACTGGCGGCTCCACACGCTGCTGAAGTCAATTGCTACAAGCGCCTGCTCGCCTGCTGTCGTCGTGCCAACTGCAACCACCGTTGGACTCAGCCCGTCATCGTCGACAAACAGCGCCGACACACGCAATGTCTTCCGTCCCAGCGATGTGCGCTGCCACGAGCTGCCGCCGTCCAGCGAGTACCGCACCTCGCTGACTCCGCTGTCATCGTCGCGCACCATCGCCAGCACCGCACCCGAGTCTGCCACCTGCACATGATGCGCAGCGCCATCCACAGCCGTCCAAGAAAGCCCGGCGTCACGACTAAGAAATACGCCGCTCTCGCTCCACTTGAGCAGCTTGGAGCCAACGTTACCCGCAGCCAGCACCACGCCGGGCGCCGATGGCTCGCCAAAGATACGCCCGCGTGTGCGTGACGATGTGAGCGAATGCAGATGCAGCGCGCACTCGCCGGTGGTCTGTGCGTCCTTTGAGCATCCGTACCTGGTGCCCTTTGCATCCTTCTCTGGCGGCACAACAAAGCGCCAGCGCGCACCGTCATTGAACGAGATACGCGTGCGCAGCTCGAGAGTGTTGCGGTGGAAGATGCCGCCCGACGCCTTGTCCCAGTTGACCACTTGGTTGGCCATAACCACGCCCTGCACGCCCTGCACACGCTCAAAGTCAACTAGCCCTGAATCCGAGCGATGCGTGTGCTCCAGCGACTGCGTGTAGTATGTGCCGTTGGAGTTGGATCGAAACAGCGAACTCACCGCTCCCGACGCCGACGTCACCACATCCACAAAGATCGCATGCTCCGTCGACTCCAGAATCGTGTACGCATCCTCCTCGGCGCCCGGCGGAAGCGGCAAGTGCGACTCGGCCCACGTGACCCCATCCATCGAAACAAACAGATCCATTTCCTCCGAGTGCGCATGGCTGATGGCTGCTAGCACATAGTTCTTGACTACGCTGACGCCAAGCACTCCGCCGCCTGCGCGGTCGCCGCCGGTGCCGTCGTTGCCTGTGCCAAAGTGCACCACGCGCCGTGTGCTGAAAAAGTCCTCTGACACCACAAGCTGCGTCTTCCGCTGCGCAAACAGTGAGTCAAGGATGCCGCCAACGTCGCTGGCAAGCGAGCGGGTATCAAGCGCGGCACCGGGACTCGCATGCGGCGTGCTGAAGCCGTCGCCCGGATGCGTGGAGCGGCCAAGCAGGCTGCGCGCATGGAGCTTGGGAAGCGCGGGGCCTGGGAGCGCATAGCTGTTGCGTCTAGTGATGTTGCTGGTACTGGCGCTTGGTTCGGGCACCGTACAGAAGATGGCCTCCTCGGCCATGGCTTCAAACTCCTTTGTGTGTCTAGCCCAAACGCACTGGACAACCGGACTATCCACGCCCAGCAACGGCGTGACACCAGCACCCGTCCTATCGCCTTTCACATGCGCTGCCACAGCCTGCGCAAACCCATCGCGCGTGTAATATGCTTCGTCAGCACACACCAGACGAGGCAGCGGCCACCAGCCACTACGCTCCTCCACGCACCGCTCGCCAATGAACATGATCCACGTAGTCCTGTCAGCATGGAACGAAAATGGTCTCTCTCCCGACGTGGTTGGTGGCAAAGGCGTAGTAAACCCCTGCCATGTCGCGCCCTCGTCACGCGTAATCCAATGCTCGGTATCTCCCGACAACGCATACGCTATCTTGGGCTCAAACGGATGCGCATACAACCGGGTCACCTTCCCATCTGGAATCTCTTTTACCTGCGACCAATGAGCTGCTGAATCTGTGCTCCTATGCAATTTGCCGTTAATGCGGTCTATCCCAAGCAGCGTGGTTGGGTTCTTGAAGTACAGGAGCTTCGAGAGCGGCTCGTTAAAGTACGTGTGTGTTATTTTGGGTGCTCCTCCCTTTGCTGCGCTGCATACTCCTGTCCAGTGGAGAACAAGTGCAAGTGCAAGGCACAGGACTTTGGTTCCCGGCCCCGACATTTTTATAATCTTTCAGTGTCTGGAAGGGAGGTAAAGTATTGCCAGGTAATAATAATAGTAATAATGTGCAGAATTGAAAGCAAAGATGGAATAATCTACAAAGAGAAAGTTATAAAAATGTGTACAGTTATTTGGGAAATGAATAAATTGAAAACTAAAAAGGATGAGGGTGTGGAAAAAAAGAGAAATTGACATGCAAAGAAAGCTTGTGTTTTTCCCACTAAAGCAAAAGAAGAGGAGCGGGAAAATGCGAAAGACAGCGGCCTGGTGCCAAGGAAATTAAAAAAGGAGTTCATGCATACTTTGTTTTGCATTTCATTCAGGTACGCATTGTTTTTAAAAATGTTTGCGTTGTGTATAGGCGTCACCGTTTATGCGTTTCGGGTTGTAGGAAATGTGGCAAGTTACGGATTTGTGTGAGTTGCTTGCATTTTGAGCGTCAAGGCGTTTCGATGGATCGGTTGGGGTTGATTCTGCATTGTAGGAGACAGTGTGCAAAAGCAATAAAGCAGGAAATACAATTAATCTCTTGGCTTATACCAGAATGCAAAAGCAAAAGTATTGACTTGAAAGCTCGTGCAATGTTTCTCAAATTTAATTTACTATATATACCTTTTGAGATAGCAATTTAATTTAGTTACAATTTTAATCAGCAGCAAACATCACTCTATTAAACAAAAAAAATACTATGACGGGTGAAACCAGTCAAATGAATTAAGACTTTAACTCTAGAAATTAATATATTTACAACTAATTAAACAATTTGTTGAGTTGAATTGCTTTATTATTAGTCAGATTGCACATAATTTTATTCAATATCCAAATTAAAAAATTATAAGATTGGGAATAATCAGTTCAATAATTGCATGCATCCCAATAAAGATAAATGAAGCAATGCAAATATGAAATTAATTACAAAGAAACCATTTAATAAACTAGAAATTTTTTGTATATAAAGCTGGCTAACGATAAATGTTTCAAATGGTGAATAAACTATCATAAAGTTATACTAGTTTATATTATATTTCAAAAAAGCACACCAGATTATATACTTTTCCACATCTAGTATATAAATCATTATAAGAATGGAAAAAATTGTATATATTAAATATAATGATCCAACTAATAATGGTAAAGAAAATAATTACCCCTTTGAGACCAACATTAAAGATGATAAAGTAGCTGTACGAGAGGCAATGAAAGTATTGTATGAAAATTTGACAAAATTATTGACTACAAAAAATGGAATCACAGATGCTGATAATATGAAATTGGTGGGTATAAGGATGCGTTTATATAACATTGAGTATCGAAAATAGAGGTAAAATTATTTACCTTGAATTTTGTGGGGGCATATGTGATGCCTTTACATTTGTCAAGTAGAAAACATTTTCCAGAACCAAAAAATTTATAGTGACAGGTAAAACTGGTCAAACGGTTTGAGGCTTTAGCTTTACAAATAAAACTACATGATCATTGCAACACCAAATCATTTTGCAGCCATATTGTTAATTAGGAAGTTAAAAAGCAGACAACATCAATTGCAGTAATGCCTATGTAAAAAACAGCCTTTTTGGTAATTTTTCTACTCTTAACAGTGTATATTATTTAACCAAAACCCAATTGCAATCAGATACAGCAAATCTTGTGATCTTTACTAAGAAACACATTCCACATTAAACCAGATAATCATTTAAACGATAAAGCTGGCAGAAATTCCCATTGAAATCATATGTGCAAATATTTCTACATAGAGATTTCCAGCTAAGCTTGTGATCTCTTGCCAAACAGCTTTTTTTAGCAAAAAAAAGTGACAATTCAGCCAACTTATCATTTGAATCTAGAAACATCAGCTGCTTCCATTTCTATTTTTATATTTGTGCTATCTTATTAATAAAGCCCTATGATACACTTTTGAGACTGCTAATTGCTAAATTTTAATTTAAAGAATACCTATATTAAAAAGCCAAGGCAGCACCTGCATTGAGGCTGCCATCTTTACCAGAAATTTATTCCTTTATCTACTCAATCCATTAATTAACAATGTTTAGACGTTCACCTTGTATAACAGTATGGGGAAATACTCGATAGATAATGCAAGGACTTTTACTAAATACAAGAAAATGACGTATAAAAATAAGGATAAAGCAGAAGCCAAAAGTGAAGCAGAAGACTATTTTCTTAGAAAGGCAGAAAAAGATTTAAAGAAAAAGTGGGTAAAGTAAATTATGTAACATTCATAAATTTTATCAGGGTCAGAATATTCTTTGAAAAACCACAAATGAATAAAAAACTTGTAACAATCATAGGACCAAATGGAGATAGACAATTGGCTGTTATATAATTGAAATTGCCAAAATACGATTCAGTTTACAGATAGCTCATGGGAGTATAAAGTGCAACATTCCGTGGCTCGGCGTAAGATTTGTCGTGTCTTTTCTTCGCTATTTTGCTTATTGCTTCACATACTTCTTCATATTGTAGCAATACTAGTTTTTAAAAATCAATAATATTTTAATTGAATGTTTCTGGACATGCCTAGTATATTGTACAAATATAAAAAAGCAACTTTACAAAGAAGAAGCTGCTTAATGGGTCTATTTTAATATCCTTAATCTTTGTAATTATAAAGGTTTTATACATGCTTATAAAGTGCATCCTAGTCATCCACTTTATTCGAGCAATATCAATTTTGATAGTACGGGTTTTCCTTTTTCAGTCCATTTTTCTGCAGATTTTGTCTACTATTTTGTTTCTATATTTTATAACTGGATACATTTATAAAACATGCATATTAACAGCCTTCCAACTGATGTTCTTCTTGCTATTCTCACGCCTTACTGCGAGAAAGAGCTTTATATTAATGACCACTGGAGAAGACCTACAAATATTCTTTCGGTTTGTCACAAATGGCGGCAGCTTGCATTACCAGTAACTTTTAGCAAGATATCCATTAGCCTTAATAATGGATTATGGACCAATATCGATATAATGACCCATGAAATGAAACAGTATCCACGGACAGTGCATATCAGGATGAGTTCTATGGTTACTGGCCTTGTGGGTTATCTAGAGGCAGTTTTGAAGAAACTTAAATCAATTGAAGGCATGCTTGACAATGTTGTGAATCTGTCATTAACCCTTGATGCTTATGGAACGTTTTTCGGTTTTGAAGGAGATGAAGAAGAAGAGTACACAGTTCCAGAAATCGATTTCACAGAAGCAGCAAGAAATTTATATGCGCTGCTTCCAAACATTTCATCATTACACAATAATAATGAATCCGAAGAAAGCGCATTATTTATATTTGAGTCTACTTTACTCAAACTGTATGCACCGCAACTAAATCAAGTGAAACTTAGTCCAATGGTAATGGATTCAGATATATGTTTTAGCAAACTGCTATCTCAATTTGCACATAGTTGGGGGTGGGATGCAACAGAGCTTCCAAAAATAAATGTGGGTAATCTGACTAAACTGGAGTTAGCATGCGTTAAAGAGTCATTTAATTGGAGTGCCTTCTCTAATGAAAAGACAGATGATTCTGGCGTGCTTCATTTTCCAGCTCTTGAGTTCTTGTCACTTGATATGTTTAGTGTTATTACACTCATAGTTGGTGGCGAAAAAGAGCTGAGTATTCCAGGTAATAGATTTTCCTACACGCTGGAGGTGCCAAGGCTTCTGTACTTGAATGTAAATGTGCTTTGTCCACTTAGCTGCTCTTTAATAGCCTCAATCTCCACGCCAATAACACTCAACAAGTTTGTCATGGCAGATATGAATAATACTAGGTTTGAATTCTATGGATTTAGAATATCTAATACAACCAAATGTGTTTTTGAAAAGCATTATAATAGCTCTACTGCAAATAAAGAAGCTGATATCATTGAACTTGCAAATGAATTGCAAGCGATTGATGGGTTTAAATGTTCTGCAATAGAAGCATGTGTATTTAGAGAGATATCTACATCAGAAATGCAATGTATCTACTGGCCACAAGTAACAAGACTGAGTGTCTATTATTCAATATCTTTATCTAACCTACTTAAACTCATTGAGTCAAATCTACCCAATCTAGTAAGACTAGAGGCTTATCATATCAAACTGGGTGATATGGAAGATGATACATTTGCTATTCCAGAAATTCAGAAATGCTCTATTACTCCAATCGAGTCAAAGATCAGAAAACTTGTGTATGGCATAGGTGCATATGATAAAAAGGTTCCAGATAAAGTGCAAAAAGCGTTTGAAGAGTCAATGGCTAAGATATTGACGTCATTGAAATATTGTAATATGATCTAATCGGTAGAGTATTCAATGGGTATATAAAGTACATTCCTCTGGGAGCCCAACATGAGATCCTAGTTAACTTCTTTTGGTCTGGTTGGTCTAATAATCCTCCTCTGTATCGCAACAAATATGTTGACAGGCCAAGGTAATATGACATAGCGCCTAGTTGCACGAGGGTGTCATAACATTTCTCTAGTTTTCTTTTTCACATTTTTCAAAGATTCAAAGATTCGTTTGCCACACCAAATAAATGGAATATCCTTGGGTTCTCTGTTGCCGTTGCTACTATTGTTAAAATGCGCTTTGCGGCTCATGCGTTGTCAACAGTAGACTGTCTGGGCTTGGGAGCCAAATCTACGGGGGATTGACTCCTGCCTCTTTTTTTTTACTTTTTCCCTCTTTTTCGAATGTCTGACCGCACAAGCCATTCATCATCTCTTTTGACCCTCCCTCCCCTTTCCTCTTTCTTACACAACACCAAATTACAGGACAAAGCAGTGGTAACTAAATTCCCACACTTTTTGGTTTCTCTTTTCCCCTTTCTGTATTATAATTCTGCTGGTTATATCGATTAGGCATCACGACATATCATATAATTGTTACTAGCAATATCGTATAAGGAAAACCAGCACAGAATGGCAACAACGTCTAGCACGCACCACGTATTCATTATCACGGGCGCCAACCGCGGGCTCGGGCGCGCCATAACCAAAGCGGTGGCCGACGGATCCGAAAGTGCTGGCGAGGCGCGGCATCTGCTACTAGTGGGACGCAACAAACAAGCGCTGGAAGCAGCAGGCGCCGATGTTGTCAACTCGTACACGCGCGTACATATCGTTGGCGATGTTGACTTTAGCGAACCACCGCAGAGAACTACAGAGCGCGTGGTTGCGAGTCTGGCGCAGACAGTGGATGAGCTTCTTCTGCAGAAGAAACAGTCGTCGTCGTCGGCGGAGATGCGGATCCGACTGACACTTGTGCAAAACGCCGGCACGCTGAGCGATCTGGCCAAAACAGTCGACCAGTACGACGGTGACGAAGTGAGCACATACACTGCGGTCAACTTTGTCTCGTTTGCCGCGCTGACTGCTGGATTCCTTGCCTTTGCCAAGACCTGCGCCCACGCGGACCGCATCGCCATCGTCAACATCTCATCGCTGCTGGCAGTCAAGGCATTCGCCAACTGGGGGCTCTATGCGGCGGTGAAGGCGGCGCGCGACCAGCTACTCAAGGTGGTTGCTGCTGAGAATGCCGCTGACTCGCGGCGTATCAAAACCCTGAACTACGCGCCCGGCCCGCTGGATGGCGACATGCAGGCCGAAGTGCGTGCCCGCGTTGGCGATGCCGCCCAGCGCAAATCGTACGCAATGATGCATCGTGAGAAGAATCTCGTCAGCGCTTGCGCTACTGCTCACGTGCTGTGCGGGCTGCTGGATGCCTGGGAATTCGAGAGCGGTGCTCACATCGATGTCTACGACGTAGCTGCTCCGTCCTCGCTTTCTGCTGCTGGATCATCATCCGGCGTCTAGGCTTTTAATCTCACTTTCTTACCGCTTGTCTTTTCTTGATCTAAAAATATAATTCCACTATTGTACGTGGTGATATGGCGTGATTATACATAGCACTCATGTCGGCTGTTTTTAACTTCTTTCTGTGTGGTTTATTATTAACTTTGCTCTGACCACTTGATAGATTCATCTAGTTGGGCACTTCTTTTTCTGGTCGCATTGTTGAAGTTCTTTCTCTTTCTGCAAAGATGCAAGAAGGCTTATTCGTTTTCTTGTCCAATTTCCTCATTTCGCTTTATTGTATACTAATATTGTAATACTTCTTTTCAAATTGCAGCATTGACCATCTTTCATTCATTCATTCATTCTCATTTGTTCGCATAGCCTCCCCCTCCACACACACAGCATACACGAAGGAACAACTAACAACAATTACGGACGCATATAGCAAGCTTCGTCTATGGACGCTGTGGTGGACCTCGACCTAGCCCAGTACGTGTTGGCCATGCTGCATCCCACAGAGCTCTATCTTTTTCCTCATTCCACTTGCATTTTCCTTCACTAACCTTCTAATGTCTGTGCTTCTCTCAACCCAACTTTTTGTAGACTGCGCAAACGCCAGGTCCGGGTGCTTTCGCGCGCACTCAACCGCTTTGTCGCGCTAAAGTCGTCGCCCGAGGGCTGGCAGCCGGTAACACCGGTCAGCGGGCTTGCACTGGGCGCTACCAGCGCCGGTGGTGACGTCGATGTCCATATCGGCAAGAAGCCGATGCCCGCACCAACTGAAGCAGCAGGAACATCGTCGGTTCCGCTGGCAACCACAGAAAGCGATACAGTAGCACCGGACATTGGGGGCGAGGTGTACAGAATGACAGCATCGATTCCGCTGGATCCAGAAACAAGTAGAGATACGCAGGGCCCGTTCTCGGCGTACCTTTCAGAGCTGCGGGACTGGCAGGCGGTGCTCGAGTGTCCCGGGCTACGCAGTATGTGGAACTACTATGTGCGTTCGTGCAATACGCTCGAGATGCTTGATGCGAACACCAGTATTACTCGCACGGAACTACGGAATCCTGTTCCGGGACAGTCCAAGGAGTTTGCTCATAGGCGTGATATGCTGATGGTGGAGACTTCGCTTGTTGACCCAACTACCGTTGTTTACGTATCCACATCGCTTCCTACCACGCACGATGACCCGGCGTACCTGCGTGAGCGCGCACCGTTTAAGCGCGCTTACTCGGCGCTCTGGGCCTGGTGTGTGGAGATCGTGACTCCGCCCATCGATGCCATTCCTCCCCCTCCTTCTTCTTCTCATTACACTGCCAATAGCCAACAGCAACAGCAGCAACTGATGCACCCATCGCCATTGCCATCGCTGTCATCCCGCGCCAAGCCCCGTGTCTGCGTCCAAGTCACTTGCTTTCTGCATCTCGACCTGGATTCGTCGTGGAAATCGAACAATGCCCTCGCATGCCGCGCGGCAGTAAACCTGATCCCTTCGCTTGTTGCGCATCTGCGGCTCCACGGTGCCCCGCCGCGTATCGCGCGGATCGGGCCCTCTATTTCTATCGACCGAAGCGAGTGGCATCGGCCGCCTGCGGGCGATACTCCCGTGTGGGAGGCCTCGTACTCGGTTATGTGCGCTTCGCCTCCACCTAATGCAGCAGCAGCAGCTGGAATGCCTTCTTCTCCCCCACCGTTGGTGCAGAGCAAAAGTATGGCGCTGGAGTCTGTTGGCCAGCCCATCATTGCCAGCATCCTTGATCTGGAAACAGTCTCGCCCACAAAGCCCCACCACCATCAGCACAGCCATCATAGCCATCATTATCACAGCGGCACGACTGTGGCATCTGCTGCGTCCTCGCTTCACGCGCGCAAGGTGTCAACACTAACCTCGTATCTGTCCAGCTCGTTCGAGCGGCGACAGAGCGAGGCATCTTCCGCCTTCGGCACCCACGCCGGCGGTATCGTGCGGGACGGCGAGGAGCTGGCGCTGGTTGTCACTCGGGCGCGGCTTGGGAGCTGTGTGCTCGAATTCGTTGTGGATGCGTCTGGATGGCGAATGGAGGGGCTGGGTGTTGATATCTCGTTATCGGTTTCGGGACTAACCAGTGCCGAGCACCTGTACTCGTCGATTAAGGAGATGCAGGCGGCTGCTCCGGAGCTGTTCAGCGAGTCGCAGCTGCGCCTTAGTCGCGATGACGTTGCGACGATGATGGCGAGAAGATCAAGAAAAGGAACCTCCCAGTCATCACCGACGGCAGATCATTATTATAGCGGTGGCGCTGGCAATCACACCCAGTCTTATCGTCGCCATCGTCATTGTGAACAGCAGGTGGTTGCCGAGCTCGCGGCAATGCAGCTCGTCCGCTGTTTTTCCATTGCTTCGCACAAAAGATCGCGACTCAGGTACCTTGTACGCATACTTAATTTACCGTCAACCGAAATCAGCAACAACAACCGAAATATAGCGACTGGTGGTGGGAGTGTACCGAAGATCGTGGTTAATGATGCAACAAACCCTGGCGCATTGGCTGGCGAATCTGTAGATAAAACATACCGTGTCAGCGTTGTTGTGCGCAAGGGCGCTAGCAACAGCAGCGGTAATGGCAAAACAGCAGCTACTGGGGTGGTTGTCAATGGGATTAGTGCCGAAGTAACGCCCTTCACACTCGATCCGCCCGCATACGTTTCATCGCTGAGACCCAAGCCCAGAGCAGCTAGCGGTAGCAATAACAAGCATTTGATGTGTGAGAGCGTTACTCCTACCTGGGACTCGGAATCCACCGCCGTAGCGCCAGTGCTGCCTCATCATCCGCTTGCAACCGCGGCGTCTGAGCACACTGGTGCTGCTCTTCGGATGAAAACTGCAGAAATGGAGGAAGGCATGCCGGATGTATTTTTACAGGGCGGCAGTGCAACCGACGGGTATGTTGATGGTATTGCGATGGATGGCCAAGAGGAAGAAATAGACGAAGAGGAAGATAGTGGTGGTGATGGTGGCGGCACGCAGAGTGCTGCAGAAATGAGTATCAATGACCTGCAGGCAATTAACCAGATACCAACAACAACAACCCGGGCGGCTGGTATTGTTGACGACATGGCTAGTGTTTGCGAGATCCCGTTTACGCGGTTCAGACAGGTGGTCAGGCCATCTAATGCCCCTTCACTCGTGTGGAGCTCGTTTGGAACATCGGCGTCGGGAAGCATCACTGTTTCCCGCACTGACATGCGAGCAAAGAAGGAGCAGCAGCAGCAGCAGCAGCAGCAGCAGCAGCAGAATCTGCGGTCTGCCGACAGCGGCAGCGACGCTAACGAGACGCTGGGCAGCAGCACAAGCGCTGGCGCCATTGCCGCAGACAAGACCACGGTATCGCTCAGCGGCACCGTTCTGCGAGCAGAGGCGCTGATCGAGGGGTGGACGATATTCGACGTATTCAGCGTCCTCGGACTAGGCAGCGGAGGGGAAGAGCGGCCAGTCTCGGGGCTGTGGGCCACCGCGATGCCGCTTGAGCAAATAGCGCCAACCGCCGAGCTGCATTACCGCAAGTCATCGGGAACATGGGCAACAGCCGCACGTGACGCCGTGGTGTGCCGTGCGTGGACGGTGGGAGGACGCAGCAACCGGATCGATGTTGCCGAGTGCTCTGTTGATGAGTTTCTTGCTGGCGGTGGCAAAATGCAAGGCGTGCCGGAGTCGGCTTCCGGCACCGTGCGTGCGGATCTTGGGCTATCGGCCTGGCGATTGGAAAAGTCAAAGATGCCGATGCCGCCGATCCCAGCGCTGGCGGGAGGCAAAGGCTCTCGGCAGAATCTCCGGCTGCAGCAGAACCAGCATCAAGCGGGCGATGGTGCGGCGGATGGCGACATGCGAAACGGCATCGGCAGCGGTGGAGATCCGAGCGGCAACGCTTCATCCACAACCACTGGATCGCTGGCGCTTGATGCGGAGTTTGAAAACCAGCGACGCAAGCAGCACGCGGTCAGGATAACGCATTATCTGCGGTACAACCCGCGCGGCTGGCTTAATCCAAACACCAGTGGTGCAGCAGCCGTTGGCGGCGAGTTGGCCGACGGATTCAAGCGTATGGGCGCAGCACTGGGGATCGGACCAGCACTGCAACCACCGGTGCCACAGCCAAGGGCTCCGACTGCGCAGGAGGAGTCGGCAGTGTTCCAAACAATGCTGCTGCCTGCGCTGAAGGATGCCGTTTCCAACGATATCCTCCGTGTTGTGCGGCATCTGGACGAGCACGGGGCGCGCCCGACTGTGATGTGGTCGCGCAACGCCAACATCGTAAAGACCGAGGCCGCCGAAGACACAGTGCAGGTGCAGTACCGGATGGCCGGGTGGGGCGCAACGGGGCCTGGATCTGGATCGGGGCGGAGGGCGTCGGCGATCGGGATGCTGGATCAGAACCAGTACGTCGAGATCGAAGCACGGATCGAGCATCGGGTCTGGGCGCACAGACACAGCCGCGCCAGCGGCAATAGCAGCAGCAGCAATGGTAGTGCGGTGGTTGCAGTGACTGTGGAGCCGTTCTACGAGACGTCGACGGTTGCGTGTTTTGTTGATCCGGAGTCGGATCCGCATGCCACGCGCGTGCGTGTCAGCCATCATCGCGCGCAGCTGCTGCCGCGGGTCGATGAATCCGACGCCGACGGCGTCTTCATGGCGTGGCCGACCGTGCGGCTGACTGTGTCGCGATGCCAGAAGGGCGACGCTGCTGGATCGGCTGCAGTATCCGCGAAGCCGGTTTCATCGTCGCTGGTGCCGCCTCCTGGCGCACCGAATGCTGCCACGGGCAGTGCATCTCCTGCCTCTGCCAGCGCTGTTGCCAGACTGTCGCCGAAGCCAGCAGCGGCAGCAGCGGCGGCGGCTGTTGCGCAGTGGTCGGTTGTTCCGCCGCGCATCACGGTTAATGCGGTGGATGCCCGCGTTCGGTATCTCCGAAGAGACGGCGGCGGCGGGCGCGCGTTCTATGCGCGGTGCCAGTCGGTTGCTTCCAGAGACGCGGCGCGGCTTGTGCGCGAGCCGCCGTATGTCGACGAGCATCTGTTTCTGGAGCGCCTGCCCGACCCGGCTCCGCCTCAGCAGCAGCAGCAGCAAGAACTGTCGGCTGTGGCTGGGCAGCCGCCGGCCGACAGCCACAGCCATACCGCGCATTTCTTGGCTCCGGCTCCTTCTGTTGCGATTGCAAAGTACTCGGTGCTTGCGGCCGGCCACCAGAACCGCGTGGCAACGCCCAACGGGTTCGCCGCGATAATGACCAAGCTGTTTGCGCGCATCCGCCACGAAGTCGAGATCGAGCTGGGCGACTCGCAGTCGGCGCGCAGTCGTCTGGCCAGCAGCATGCGACGGAATGGCAGCACTAGCGGTGGTGGCTATGGGAACAGCGGCGATGCGCGGTCAGTTGCGTCGCTGGGCACAGCGGTGGCCGACGAAGAAGACCAGCGATGGGCCAGAGTGGATGGCAGCAGCGGCAACAGCCAGGCGGGCGGCAGCTACTCGGCGTGTTTCCAGCGCACGGTTGCCGAGCTGCACAGCGAGATCCCAGCCACCGTGGCAACCGATGTGCTGCAGGGGGTTGGCGCCAGCGATGTTGCGCAGCTGCTGGCGCAGCCGTGGGAGCGCGCGGACTGGGACGCCGAGCTGTTTGTCGGAGCCGCACGGCGCGAGCTGGAGCACGTGCCCGACTCGGCGGGCGGAGCTGGAGCCGGAGTCGGCGTGTACTACTCGGCCGTGCATGCGCCGCTGCTGTGCGGCCGCCGCGACGCGCTGACTGTGTGTGCAATCGAGCGCGCTGCGTTCCTGCCTACGCGGCGGCGGCTGCGCAACTGGGAGGAGACGCACGCAGCAGCAGCCAGAATCGGCGCATTCGCTGGCGGCTGCGGCAACAGTGCTGCTGCGCTGGGCGACTACCACGACCCGACATTCACGCTAGTCGAGGCCAGCGTTCCCGGGTCGCAGCCGCTATCAACCGCGGTGCGCGCCAACGTTGCGCTCTACGCGATCCGCGTTGATCCTGTTGATTCGTTCGAGCGCGTGGTGTTGGGCCGTCCGCTGCCGCTGCCGTCGTGCCGCGTCACCGTTGCGTGCTGTGTGGATCTGGCCGGCGCGATGCCGCTGCCGCTGCGTCGCGCGGTGTCGGCGCGTATTCCGGAGCTGCACATTGCTCGGATCCGCGCCCGGCTGCAAACCCCCTTGCTGCTGTGGCCGATGCTTCAGGCGCCGTCGCGGCTCCGGCACGCGGTGCCCCGCTGGGCGGCTGGGCCCGGCGACCTTGCTGGCGCAGCGGTTGCTGCCGAAGTCTCCCGCGAAACCGTCGATGGTCGGCGACTGGTCTTCTACCGGCCGCTCGATGCCACGCGGGTTGTGCACGAGGCCGCCGTTGGCAGAGGGAGCAGCAGAGATGGTAGCTACGTTGCTGTTGTTGCGATGCCGGCGCCTGCGCCTGGGCGCGCCAAACCCGGCCATCCATCGTCAGTACTTTCGGAAGCGGCTGCGGCGCTGGCGCATCTTCGCAGCTTACGCAAAGATCACGACGACGATGAGGAGCGTGTCGGCGATTCTTCGGACTCCGAGCAATCCCCGGCATCGCCGCTATCCTCGAGCGATGCGCTTGGCGCGGCCGCTGTTGCTGGTGGTGGTGGTAGGCCCTTGCGGCTTGTTCCGGTTGTTTCCGACATTGCCATCAACGGCTACGCTGCTGCTCGATTCCCGCATGGCCTCGACATTCGCGTGGCCACGAGCCTGGCACCGCCATCGTCATCGTCATCCTCAGCGTCGGAAAACATGCGCCCAATCGCAAGCGCCGACAGCACTGTGTTTGCTGCTGCTGATGCTATCCCGGCTGCCAGGTGGGTCGGCGACGCTGGCAACGGGTGCCATCGGCTGGCCGTCTATGTCTTCTTCAGGCGCAGCCAGGATACGAAGCAGAAGCAGGGGCAGAAGCAGGGCGGGAGGAGGACGGGTTCTGCTGCTGCTAATAGGGGTGGCGACTCGTTCCTTGTTCGCACGGTGCTTCTCCCGCCTGACGACGACGACGATGGCAGCGCTTCGCGTACTCTGAAGAAAAGTGCAGCGATGTCGGATGCCGCGGGAGGAGCGTCATACACCGTTGTCATTCGACAAGTGCCACCACCACCGGTGAAGGCTTCTCGGGAGACCAGCAGCAGAATTACGCGGGATGCTACCGAGACTGCTTGTCCTGCCGTGTGGTGCAACGGCCAGCGGCTGCGTGTCCACCAGGCGGGCCCGTCCAAGGAGTCGCTTCTGTTTGTAGCAACCACTGCTGGCGAGTACCTGAATGCTTGCGGCGAGTGCGGGGGGTTTGGGTGCGATGTCTTTGCGCCCGACCACATGGATACCGCCAGCATTAGCAACGGCGGTGTTGGTGTTGGGTATGCTTCCGATACTGACGAGGTTGTCCTGTGCGACAACAGCAGCAGCAAGGATAACGGCGGTGGTGGCGGTGGAGGCCATGTGGCAGCGGATGCTGTGGATGCCGGCGATGGTGGTGTTATGACCACTGCGAGGCGCGTGTCTGCTGCTGGTGGCCAGGATGGTAGCGGTCTTCTTGGCGCAGCGCTCCGTCGGCGCGTCGGTGCTGGTGTCTCCAACAACTCTAATAATGGCGGTAGCAGAAGCAGCAGCACCTCCACCGGGTATCTGGCTGCTTCAGCCTCAGCCTCGGCTGTCTTAGCAATCCGCGATAATACTGCCGCCAACAGCAACAGCAGCAGCAGCAGCGGTGTTGGCCCAGCAATAGCACCAAGCGGTTCTCCCTTTCACAAGCCGCCGCTTCCTCCTCCTCCTCCCTTCATCGTCGCATCGTCGCTTTCGCTTGATAAAAACCCGCCCCCCGCCTATCGCCATCGCCACGGCCCAATGGCAGGAGCAGATTTGGCTGGCCGGATAGCCCCGATCAAACGGTTCGTGTTTGCGGTATTCCTTCCTGTGCGACGGCTGGTGATTGGTAGAAGAGTAGTGGACCCAAGCAACATTAGTCACAGCAATGGCTTCCTCGCTGGTTTGGCAAGTCCTGCTGCGTCTCCTCCTCATACGAGGAAGTCGGTGCTGGCGCTGGTCGTGGTTCTTCTAGTCGGCTGCGTCTGCGTGGCCATTGGGATGCGAGTGTCGCAGCTATTGGTGGCGGCGGCTGTTGCACGCCGCACTCCATCGTTGCTGTGAAAGCTGGTAGGAGGGGGAGAGACTATAGGGGCTTCCTAGAATCCTGAATTTTCTTAGGGCTATTCTGTATCTGTTATTATATATATATATATATATATGTTTTTTGGGTTTGTCTTTTAGTGTGCCTGGATCCCTGGAGAAGATCACGCATAGGAGGTGGTAACAATATACGCCAATCCGGATCCCATTGGGGGACATGGATAAACCAAAACACCCTCCCAGAGCCACAGAACTTGAAAGAACCTTTATATCGCTCTGGTAAGACTTTACCCAGAAAACAAAATATACAAGTTTCCGATTTCTCAGCCAAAACTGAAAACCTGGATGGGAATAAAAAAGCAAGTCCGGGATTATTTGAGGCGCATGGCTATGGCGGCAGATGATTGGCCAATCATTCTCAAAAAGAGCAAGAAAATGCTTATCTGCAGGAAAGAAAGGAACGCAGCGCTACTAAAAAAAAAAGCAAACAAACGCTCCCCCCATCACTCTTGGCAAAAAAAGGGGTGTTTGTCTGGCACGTTGGGGGGTGAAAAATAGACAGGCAGCAGAAAGGACGCAAGGCACTAGTCGACACCAGAGTATATATACGAAAGGCACAGTCCTATGTTTTAATTTTTTATGACTCGTTTTTTTTTCACTTCATGTTTCCACAATAACCCGAAATAAGATCCTATCCTTTCTATTATAATTTCTTTTCTTTTTTTTTTTTTGTCAGAGTTCCTTTTTTTTCTTTACCTCGTTGTTGCTTGTCTTGTCAAATGAGTGTGGTTCACCATTGCTGGCATTGTAAACAGCTTGGTTTTGCTAACTTGTCAGTGTCCTAATTGATACCTGTGTCCATCTAATAGAAGCTGTTACTCTTTTTTTTTTACTATCGATCCTATCGGTCCTCCAACCCCACCTTATATAGTGGTGTTTTCTCTCTACCTCCTCTATACTATTTATACAGCGGACCCTTTTTTATTTTTTTTTTCCTTTCGTAAAAAGTACACAATGTCGCTCAGCAGACTCCCACAGGTTGCGCTGCGTCGCCTGGTGCCGGCGCTAGCTGCGGTGCCAAAGAGTCTGGACGACGACCAGCTGAAAAAGATACTGGATCCGCAGCAGCAGCAGCAACTGCAACAGCAGCTGCAGCAGCTAGGCGGGTCTCCGGCGGGCAAGGGAGCATTGAGTGCAAAGTCAGAGTTCGCAAACATCACATCGGCCACACAGGGCGTCATAGCGGCGCTGGCCAAATCGGGAGCAGCGTCAACGTCGCCGGTGCTCAGTCGTCTGCTTACAAACCTCAGCGGCAGCCAGGGAAACCTGTCGCTGCAGGAGCTGGCGCTTCTCCGCGCGGCAAGCAGCACTACTGGCAGCGACTCGTCGTCATCGCTGCTGCTGGCGTCGTCGGATGTCTCGCCCCTGCTTACCGCCACGCCTGAGCCTGCGAGTCCCGACAGCGGGCCTGGGATGATTGACTATGAGCCCACGGCTGCAGCCGACGCCCTTGACGCTGCCAGCATCGACTTGCTGGCGTCTGCATTGCAGGGAACGGCTGCCATAACACCAGCCAGCAGCTCGTCTTCCTTCTCACCCGGACGTCGTCGTAGTAGCGCCGGCGCCGCTAATAAGACCGAGCCGCAGCATGCTTCTGCTGCTGCTGCTACCTTGGAGGAGCACGACAGTCTGGTTGAGGCCGAGTCCGACAGCGACACGATGCCGACGAACTTTGCGGAGCTCTCGGCATCGGAGCGCAGAAAGGAGCAGAACCGCCGGGCGCAGAAGAAGTTCCGCCAGAAGGACAAGGTGCGGCAGAAGGAGATCAAGTGGCGCGCATCGCAGTACGAGGACCTCGTTGCCTCCAACAAGCGCTTCAAGCACGACATTGACGCCGTCACCCGCGAGCGCGACATGTACCGCCAGATCCTGGAGCGCAACGGCATCTCCCTCAGCGAAGACGACAGCACAGCGGCTGCCACGAAGCCTGCGCAGGCGCTGCTTGCTTCGAAGCCCGATGTTCTGCCGCGGGCCTCCGGACTATCGCTCCCATCTGCCGTCGTGACTGCTGGTGCGGCTCCTGCTATTGCCAGTGCTTCTCCCTTAAGAACCCCCTCGCTTGCATCCTCGGCTGCTGGTACTGCCTCCAGCCCAATGCTCTTGTCTGCCGAGCCCCACCCCTCGCTTAGCGAGATGGAGCAGATTGCGCAGGACACCTTTGGCTCGCTCCCTGCTGTGCCGACCATCGTCGGCCCATCGTCGCTCCCGCTTCTCTCCCTGCTTGGCGGCGGCAGTGGTCACTTTGGTGTTGGCGGAAGCGGTGCTGTCAAGGCGGATCCGATGTTTGGTGTCTGTGGCATTCCACTCGCTGCACAGACGTCGCAGGCATCGGCTGCCTTCCTGGACCACTCGAGCGTAGCTGCCTCTGTCTCTACGACTGGATCTTCGCTGGGTGCGCCCCAGATGGCGGGTACCACCGGCAATACTTCTCGTTTGCTGGGCTCCACTGGTGCGGTCGCCATGCCAGATGGTGTTGATTTTGACAGCACACTCAGCGCGCTTGCCTCTGCCATCCAGGGAACAGCCGCCTCGTCGGCAGCGCCAGTACCATCCACTACCGCAGCAGCAGCTGCTGCTGCTGCTTCCAATTCCTCTTCTCTGTGGTTTGGAGTCAACGGCATCGGATCGTCGTCATCGTCGGATCCGCTGCTCATCGAGTCGCCGCTGATTGTTGACCAGCACAGCATCGACCAGTCGACCATTGACGGCCAGTTCGTTGACCCCGTATCGTTCATCGACGAGCTCCTGTCGTCGCCCGACTACTCTCCGTCGATGCAGCAGGCTCCGCTCGCCCACAGCGGTGCCATTTCGTTCTCTCGCAAGCGCTCGTTCGACGAGGCCATGTTCAGGTAGACAAATACCCGCAGAACATAACAAATCATGAAAGAAAAAAAAAAGTACATATTCATTTTTCATTTTTATACCATTTCTTTATCGTTTTCCCTTTCTTGAGGGAGGGGGTAGCATTGTAACTAACAGATAAACATAAAACAATTAATGCAAAATGTATTTGCCCTTTTTCTTCTATCTTCTCTAGACTGGCTGAAGAGGATTGAAATGGCTGAACGTTATTGGAGCAGCTGCTGCAGTCGATGTGTTTAGCTGGTGTGGCCGGTTCTGCTCCGGTTGCACTAGAATGCCGTTCCCTGCACTGTACGCAGACACGCCCGATGGATGATGGTCCAGCGGCCCGCTAGCAGCAACAGCTGCAGCTGCAGCTGCAGGGACAGAAACAGACGCTGCTGCAGCATTCTGCGCAATGTCCTGATTCACAAGATTCAGCGGGTAATTGTCAACAGCCCTGCCGCCAGCCAGCTGCAGCAGCCTAGCAGCCTGTCTCTTTTTGGCCATGGATCCGCGCGGCTGGCGCTTGACCACCCGCTGGCCCCGGGTGTTGACGATCCACTCCCTGTCTCTCTTGTGCAGCTTGTAGTACAGTCCGCAGGCGTTGCACACGCACGACCCGGTGCGCGGGTGCCGCCGCCACGTCGGCGTCTCGCTGGTCTTGCACACGCTGCACACCTTGAGGCCCAACGGACCCAAATGGCCGCGGAAGCCGCTGCTGGCCAGTGCGTCAAGCTGGAACGCCTCGTTATTGCCTTCGGCCAGCGCAGTGGGCCCGTGGAGCTGCTGCTGCTGCTGCTGCTGCTGCATCTCCCCTTGCTGCTTTTGCTGCCTCCGCCGCTGCTGGTCAAAGTAGGGGCTGATCACAGGCTCGTGCACCTTGGTGATCGGGAGCCACTCCGCCGCGCCGGCGCCCTGGATCTCGCTCACCACACCGGTACAGGGCTCCTGCGGCGTCTGCGTCCCCGTGGCTGGTGTGCAGAACAGCACCGGGTGCACAACATGCTGCTGCTGCTGGCCATCGTGGTACATGTGCTGACTATGGTTGTGGTGGTGTGTCTGTGGGTGCCATGCAAACATCGGAATCTGCGACGTGCCGCTTGTCTGTATGTGCAGCGTCGGCATCTGCGAAAACACCTGGAGCTGGCTGCTCCCTCCCTGGTGCTGCTGCTGCTGCTGCTGCTGCTGCGTGAAATGGTCTGCCGTCGACAGATCGAACGACGATGTCATCTGCGAGTCTCCGTACCCTGCTAGCGGCGAGTAAAACCCAAGCATGGGCATGCTGCTGCAACCACCGCCGCCGCCGCTGCTGTAGCTGACATTGATGCTGTCGTCCACTGTCGTCTGGGTTAGCTGGCTGCCGTCTATTAAACCATTCATTATTCTCTCCCGTCTATGTTAATATTATTTTTAAATTTTCTTCTATTTCTTTTGCACTGTTAAATTGCAAGCGCTGAAATTAGTAGGGATGGATAAGAAATATATAATAATAACAACGGCAGCAGCAACCATCAAACTACTATGTAACATTTGAACTACAATGGAGGAAAAAAAAACGTCTATAATACTGACTATTCAATAATAAAAGAGAATTCTCTTGCTCTTGTCCACCCGGACTGCTCTTCATTATATACTCCTTCATCCATTTCTTAGCCAACCTAATGAAGCGAGTACATTTTTCCATACATTTATTATAATTTTTTTTCTAAATATATACTTTCTTTGCTTGCTTGGGAAACAATGCCTCCCGTTTTCCCATTTATTATTCCTCCCCCTCCTTCATCCTACATACTCTATTCCATTTTTTTACTCTTCTGTTCATCCCCTCCTCCTTTCTTTTTGCCTGTGGAAAATTGATCCCAATTCATTTATGTGCAAGTTATGAGTACATACACTCACCCTTTCACTCGAGTCCAATTGCATATTCGCAGCTACATGAATAATGTGTCCGAGGACGATACGCGAATTACAATTGTTCGTGTCTATTTCGTGTTTTCCACACATTGCTCTGCAACAAAACAAAACAAGCAGGCAGACAAGACAAAGGAGAAGAAGGAAAATGGGAAATGTGATAGATAACTATAAAATATAATAGTACCACCTGCAAATGAAATTCTGCAAATAAAATTTTCACTTGCTTGGCTCACATTTTTTTCCCTCTATTATGTATTCCCTTTTTTCTGCTGCTTTGCTAGAACTGATAATTATCATACGGAATGATGTTTGAGCTCTGCCCCATGTTCCTAATGCAAATGGCGGTACCTCTTGTGTTTCTATAAAGGCCGGTTTTTGCAGAACTCTTCCTTAGAAAATCAAACAGAAAAGGGCAATATTGCAAGTGTAAATTATAACGTCTGCTACTATTTAGACTATGTCCTTTGTATTTTACATAAAAATAATAAGTACTGAGATGCACTATACACATAAGATTATATTGGATGTTAATGCATCCGAGGTTATGTCCTCGTTATTCTTTTGTTAATTCACTTTCTTTATCTTGATACATTTGCTTGGAAAAATAAATAGCAGAGTTTGTGAGCCCGAGTAGTGAGTTGCAAAACAAAAATAGGCTTTTAAACGCTAATCAAGATACTTGAATTATTTTGCATTTGGCACGGGAATAACAACACACGCACCACGCAATCCCATCTCCTTTTTCTCTCTTTTTTTGCGTTTTTCATAAATTAGAAAGTTTATATTATTATTGTTAAAGCCACAAAATATGTGCATAATTTTTCGTTGGGAAAAAGGGCACTATTATAATAATGAAAAATATGAATCTGGAATAAAAAAAAAAAAGAAAAAAGCTTGATACTGCGCATAAATTTCTTTCTTCGCTTACACGAAAAAATAAAGCGTTTGCTGATGTCACAAATATGCAAATGGTAAATAAAGTTAACAGTTGCAAAAGTTGGATGAATGTACATATGTTGCTGAAAAGTGGCATTTTAATAATAAGGATGAATCGGTTACTTGACGGGTAAGCTTTTTTTCACTCTTCTTTGCTTTTATATGACACAAATTTCAATACACCTTAGATTTTCCAAGATTGTATCTCCTAATACCATACGTATTCAAGCAGTACTCTCCACTCTTCTCGTTTAACATTATACTCAACACAATGATTGAGATATGGCGATGACTTCATTAGTGCCAACAAATATCCGACCAGACCG
This sequence comes from Coemansia sp. RSA 1200, assembly GCA_027578915.1. Classification (NCBI taxonomy): domain Eukaryota; kingdom Fungi; phylum Kickxellomycota; class Kickxellomycetes; order Kickxellales; family Kickxellaceae; genus Coemansia; species Coemansia sp. RSA 1200. The sequence goes on along the minus strand of JANBTT010000156.1, from coordinate 2,678 downwards.
TGCCAAGTGGTTAGCTTGGTTTACAGTGGGATTCGGTGTTGGACTAATGGTCATCAACACACTCTTGTTTGCGTATGCAGTATGGAAGCACAAGTACCCGCCAATAAAGGCCAAGAACATGCCACTAATCGCGGTGCTCTATGTATCGATGCTGATATGGTTCATAGGAACCATCGGCACAAATTTCAACCTTCCAGGACTGTTCGACTTTGAAAACAGCTGTATAGTCTTTGCCTCGTGGTTCCGTGTCCTGCTGGGCGTGTTTCTTTTTATCCACATCCATATATTCCGGCTGTACACGTATCTACGTATCTTTGAACAGCTGAAGCGAATGACAGTCCGCGTGTATGCATTCGGTGCACTGATATACTTGGTGGTTGCGCTTGGGTATGGTATTCCGATAACAATTTTGCGCAACAGCCTGACGGTACGGTTTGTGCCGTCGCTGGGTGTGTGTGTGTACGGCACAGCGTTTATCGAGATTTCGTTTTCCATCATCTGGGCCGGATGGCTGGCAATTCTCGTCGTGACAGTGTTGGCGCGGAATATCAACACATCGTTCAACGAGTACAAGGAAATGGTTCTGATCATAACGCTGAGCTCCATCACACTTTTGTATGAAACAATCGCGCACAACATTGTCCGAGAGTACATTCTATACCGATGGCTGCGTACGCTAAGTACGTTTATGGAATACTTGACAAACCAGACATCGCTGTTTATCCTGCTTGGCGTCCCGGTCTACAATTGCATATTCAACCACGAAGCATACAAAAAAGGATTTTTTGAGAAAATGAGAGCCGACGGAATGGTTGCCAGATACAATCTTGCTCTTGAGAACCAGACTGCAGACATAAATGCCGAATCCACAGTTGCTCCCTCTGCACTTGAAAGAGCCGATGCGTCGGAAGATAACAACCGAAAAAGCACTCAAACCGGAAGTGATACAAGTAGCAGCAGCAGGAGCAGGAGAAATCCAGACGGTTTGTCGCTGTCAACAACAACATCATTATCACCATCCTCGTCATCGTTGTCAACGGCAGAGGCAAATATTTAGACAAGCATCCATCTATTCACCGCTCGGAAATTATATACAAAACAAGTCGACATTATGCTATTACCATGTATTCACTTTCTTTTTCCTTCATTTTTTTACATGTACTTTTAAACGTATGAAATACTACTGAAATCACAGGTTGGCAGGCCTCACGGCCTTGAGCAGCTCCTCAAACTTGTTGTCAAAGGAAATATCGATCTGCTCAAGAATGTTAGTCGACTGCGTTGCACGGCCGTATTCGTCGTAGGCCAAGTACGAAGCATGGCGGGTCAGCAGGCATGCAGCATAAGAGGCAAGCATAGGGATATCCTTTGGATCAATATCCTCCGAACTGGAAGAAGAGACCTGTTTCCCGCTGCCGGACTTTTCACCACCTCTGCTGCTATTTGCTCTTGCCTCTACAGCCTGCTTGTACTTTTCACCCCACGCCATAAACGTCACTGTTGCGCCGCAAAGTACATCGCCCTGGCCGCCGCACCGCCTTAGGCCGCCAGCCTCGTCGCACACAAACACCCGCTCGCCGTTGGAAATGACGTCGCTTTGGCCTTTGCGAATCACAGTGACGCCGCCAAGCTTGTGCGCAAGCAGACGCACGGCACCGCCAACCTTCTTTTCTGCTTCCGCCTCAACACTATCGGGGTCCAACCCGAGTGCGCTGCATAGTCGGTCAAACTCTGGCGGATTAGGCGTAAGCACTGCATTTGCGTACCCGCTGATAACGCTGGGATCGCTGCACACAATATCCAGCGAGTCGGCATCAAGCACAATTGGAATATTGTTTTTCCTTGCCTCGCAGATAGCAAACCTCGCGGACTCTTGAAGCGTCCGATCCTTCCCCAGTCCAGAGCCCACAGACACGGCATGGACCTTTTTCAGGATCGCCCCGATTTTGCTCTCTCCCGTATTCTCGCTGCTGGGCCGCAGAAACGGCAGAACAATGATATCGGGTGTGTATGATTTGATCGCAGTGGCTGCGTTTCTATCGCATACCAGGTACGCAATATCGGTGCCCAGTCGCAGTGATGATGATGCTACAAAGTACGGCGCGCCGGTAAACTCTTCGCTGCCGCCAAAAACAGCCACGCGCCCACAGTCGCCCTTGTGCATTGTGGGGGTCAGAGGCGGAATCAGCTTGGCTAGCGTTTGGAGACGAGGTTGGTGGACGCTCATTTTACCAGCTACCAGGGGTGCTATGAAGCTAACGGATGTGTACGACGCGCGTTGCAGTACGGCACGGTGCATTTACTTGAAAATAACTGCAACGAAAAAGCAAGCAGCAGAAAGAAGAGAAAAGAATGAAGCTCAATTCAAAGAGACAAAGAGTAAAGCCAAGCAAAAACCATTCTTCTGAGATAATAAATGTTTATTTTATTGCTGCCATTTCTGGGATTAGGGTTTTTCTGAAAAGTTAACGTGATTGATTGACCATCAACAATGAGACTGTACTATAATCGATCAAGATATGATTATGACCAAAGATCGAGCAAGATAGAACGTTGAGGTCAAGCATTCTGCCAAACGCAGAAGCATTACATGTGCTAGCTGTGTGGGAGATTTTCCGTGCTCATACAGAAGCAGCTCTGGATAACTCAATACTAACGCCTCAAGCAATGTTTGCACG